>JASANB010003582.1:0-24340 GCA_030248155.1 Sabatieria punctata
CAAATTACTACCGTGTGTTTAAAGACCCAGCCGAACGACGAGAGAAGTTAGAGGGGCTGATAGAATTTGACGACTGCCCCCGTACCTCCGTCAGACGTTACTACAACTGTTGCTGGACAATGCGGAGTCATTCAGCATAACAAAAGAGGAAATTGGTGACTGTACCGTACAGTATTTGGACATTGAAACGGGTAATAACCAGCCCGTTCGGCAGAAGCTGAGACGACTGCCTTTCGCACTCAGAGAGAAAGTGGAGGCACAACTAGTCGCCTGGCTAGAAGCGGGAATCATCCGTCCGTCTAAGGCACCGTGGGCTTCACCAGTGGTTCCGGTACTTAAGAAAAACGGTGATTTGCGCCTTTGCATTGACTACCGTGAGCTCAACAAGCTAACCAAAAAGAACAGCTTTCCACTACCGCGCATTGACGATCTCCTAGACGCTGTGGGTATTGTCAAACCCACCTTGTTCAGCAGTTTGGACCTTCGGTGGGGTTATAACAACACTCACATCCATCCGGACAGCATTGAAAAGACGGCATTTGTGACGCACAAGGGCCTGTACGAGTTTTGCCGAGTCCCTTTTAGCTTAACTAACGCACCGGCCTTCTTCCAAGAAGTGGCACAAAAGATCGTTGGTCACATTGATCCAACCCGGGTGTTCGTTTATTTGGACGACATCCTGGTAATTTCGGACACCTGGGAAGAACACAGACGACTCTTGGAACGGGTGCTCCGTGCCTTACATGAAGCTGGATTTCTGCTCAATCCATCAAAGTGTTCGTTTTGCAAAACTGAGGTGCTCTTTCTTGGTTTTCGAATTAGCGCCGCCGGCGTTACAACAGACCCGGTAAAAATTGAAAAAGTCCGGGATTGGCCAACTCCAACCAACGTGTCTCAGCTGCGCAGTTTTACTGGTTTCTGCAGCTATTTCCGACGTTTCATCCGCGGTTTTGCACACATAGCCGCTCCGCTGAACCAGCTAACGAAGAAAGACATGCCATGGAAATGGGGCGCGGAACAACAACAAGCGATGCACACTCTTATTGAGCTGCTCATTAACGCACCGCTTTTGCAGTACCCAGACTTCAGTCGTCCGTTCATTATCGAGTCAGACGCTTCTGGACTGGCCATTGCAGCAATACTGGCACAAGAAGACCAACAAGGCAACCGACGTCCCATCGCTTACGCCAGTCGAACGCTCCATGCCAACGAACGAAATTACAGCACCACTGATAAAGAGTGCCTGGCCCTCGTTTATGGCTTACAACAATTCCCCGTCTACGTCTACCACAACAAAGTTACGGTAATTACTGATCACAATGCTTTGAGCTTCTTACAGGATAAAGATCTACTGGGAAAGCTAGCTAGATGGGCGCTACTCATTCAAGATATTGCACCCAACGTAGTTTATCGCCCTGGCAAATCCAACGCCGCGGCCGATGCCCTCAGTAGAATGCCTCACGAGCAATTAACACACCGCAATATCCACGCTATCTCTGACGTCAATCTTGAAAGCGGTGTGTCTTACCAGGAGCTTCTCAAACAACAACTCCCTCAAGATGAAGAGATGGTGGTCAACTACTGCCGTCGGACGACCAATCAACACGATTGGCCGAGTAGATACTGTAGTTGTATTTACCCGGTTTGTGAGCTAAAGACCACTGACGAAACAACCAGCACCGTGTCCAACAACAGCACTAATGAGCTTCCTGATTTTTCCAACCTGGCAAAACGTCACCAGGTTGCGGATGAACAGTGCTTGGCCATGATTAACTACAAGTTACGCCACGAATTACCAGCCAACGAAGAACTGGCGCACTGGGTGCAGATGGACCACCACAAATATGTCGTAGTCGGAGAACTGCTGTGGTACGTACCCCCTGACGCTACCGACCGAGACGGACTACAACGGTTGTGTCTGTACGTGCCCGCCGCACTGCGCCCTCGACTGCTTTACGACCACCATGGTTCACCTGTCTCCGGCCACTTTGGTTACAACAAGACGTACAAGCGAATGCGTCGCTTTTATTACTGGCCCAACATGTCTCAGGAAGTGATGTCTCAAATTAATTCATGCCGCCAATGTGCCGCGCGGCGTGGACAGGGCATCCGAGCGAATCCACCGATGGGACAGATGCCGGCACCCCAAGATGCGTTTGAGCGGGTGTACGTTGACGTGCTACAGCTAAATAAGACAGATTCCGGTTTTTCACTGGTATTAGTGGCCGTCGACGCGCTTACTAAATTTGCTATGGCCGCACCAATCGGAGACAAGCGAGGTTCTACTGTAGCCAACGTCCTGTCGCAGGAAATGTTTGCTAAATACGGATTTCCTGCGGAGATCGTAACGGACAATGGTACAGAGTTCTGTAATCGGTCAGTAGAGAAAATGCTCCGTACTTTCAACATCCAGCACCGTGTGGTACTACCGTACAGCCCACACTCTTGTGGGTTGGTAGAAAAGCTGAACCGAACGTTGGCGGACATGCTGTCCAAATTAGTCAACAAGAAAGCCACCAACTGGGACAAACACCTACCTTTCGTGGTATTTGCTTACAATGTTACGCCACAAAGCTCAACCGAAGTAGCGCCGGCCGAACTGGTGCTAAATCACAACCCCCGACTACCTTCAGTAGTGCCTGGGGCAGACGTCAGTCCTTACCCGTGGTTGGAAGCCAACGACGCAGAGGCACGCAAGCAGCGCCAGCAACAAACTATGCTTCGTGCCAGGTACCATTTGAAACGTTCTATGGAAACAACAAAGCGGCGGTTCGACCAATATCATGACGTACATGAGTCACAACTGGAAGTGGGCCACCGGGTTATGCGCTATAATCCCGGCATTCGCACAATGAAGCTTGCTCTACAGTACACCGGCCCGTATGAGATTGTCGCTCTCCGGGGAGTGAGTGCTATCATCGTACCAATGGGGGAGCCCGCAGCCCAACCACGCAAGGTCCACATCTCTCAGCTATCACGCTGTCACCCTGAACTATCAGACCGCGTGTTTATGGGTCTCGAATCAGCTGAGCAATTGACAAGACCACCTCCGGAACTACCTAACAACCCGGAGCATCCCACTCAACTATGGACCGACGACTCTGACCAGTAATTGACCATGGACTTGTACCTACGTAGTATCGGTAACGTGCTTTCCTCTGTTCTTATTGATGTGTATGCTTAGTGCCTCATATTGAAGCATATTGATGTGTGTGTGTGTGTAGTGTCTCACTTTTGTTAGCAACATTGCTTCTTTGTGTTCTTTTGTTGTTCTATGGCAGCCGTGCTTGACCCTACAATTGTACTTATGTTATTTCTGTTTAACTTGGCTATTCCTTTCGCTGTTTTGTCTGCTAGTTACAGCTGCAAGCCCCAACTGCAAGACCCGAGATGGGACCTGGCCTTCGAATACAGCCCAGCGGTTTTCCAGTCACCAAGTACCTGCTCCCTCTTCCGCAATTGCAGCCGTCGTAAGAGGTCGGTCCGGAACGACTTCCATGACTCGATGGTGACTGACGTTCGCAGGAGCTCACGGCTGAGAGGGGGGCCATGCACAGAAAGCCATCTCAGACAAGCTACAGAACTCTACTTTTCTCTCTCTGTTTGTGTACTGTGTACACGTGTAATATTTCAGCGCCCGTTTGTTGTCTTTGTTATTAATTACATTTAATTACATTGTCGTGTCAGGACCATGCGTCAGGCGTAGGGGCAGCCATCTTGGATTTTCAAATATTCGAATGTTTTTGTTCGCTCGATTGTGAGTGTGTACTTGTTCGAGATTAATCCCTGTCATCCCTTGCTGCCGTATTGAACGGATAAACTGTGTCGTAAAACCAGTGGCACTTGCGTAATTCTGGTCTTCACTTCTCCGTCAGCGCTCAGCGAGTGTGTAAGACAATTTTTATTAATTCTCGCTCATTACGTTATCACTCCATTCGCTCGTAATTGCCGATGTTCTTCCGGCTTCTTTCTTCTTCCCTGGCTAGGCCGGGTGTTCTCGTTAATTATTGTCTCGCTTAGAGGCAGTTGCCTTCTTTCTTCTTTTCGCCGTGTTCTGTAATCCGGCGTGTCTGTAACTAATTCGTGATTCTTTTATGTACCGTGCTAACAGCCCGGTATTACCTACGACGTACGTACGTACGTACATTCCTGCCTGGTTGTATTGACAGCCCGGCCTTTCTACTCCGTCCTGCCTGGTTGCATTAACAGCCCGGCTTCTCAACTTCTTCTCCTTGCCTGGCTTAATTTTAACAGCCCGGCACCATCTACATTCCAACTTATCGCAACTCCATTGCCACCTCCGCAACGTCGGCGTCCGATTCAGTCCAGCTATAACAATAGAGGCGCAGTGCACTTCAAACACTAATCGGCGCAAGTAGTGATCACCTTAAACTTAGGTATTCTGGCGGTGTGGCCTCTGTATCTCCGGATCAATATTTACCCGGACAGGTTAATTTACCAGAAATGGAACAAAATTTACCCGGCCCCGTTAGATTTATTTACCGGTCGCCAGAGTTCTCAGCAAACAGTAAAAAAGGTCGGAACAGCAAAAATTCCGGTCATATCGAATCGGAATAAATTGCTAATTTACGGTACCAGCCCAGCGCTAATGCGTGATAAAGTTTACATCAACTTCAACTTTATTGTCTCAACCCACACCAACAGCATGGTTCAAACGAGGGGTTGGAGACTCAAATAAAGAACAAATGTACAATACAAAACAGTCAAAAACTACTGCACTGTTACCAACTAAGACTCCTGCAAATGTTGAAAAAACATCAGATTTACAATAGGATTTGAAACCAACAAAGTTTTTGTGCACAACATCGTTTGGAATGGTGTTTCATATAGAAATAGCATTGTACAAGTTACAGGTGCGTTCAGTACCCCACTTACATTGGAGGAAGCCCATTTTCCCACCCGCCGGGCCGACTACCCAGCCTAGGTTTTAGCTTTAGGCCTAGGTTAAATCTTAGCTTTTCACGTTAAAAATACCTATTTCGCGGGTGGAGGAGTGTACCTAGTATCATTTACATTAAAGCTTGACCGGTAAATAGGGACGTTCTTGACCGGTAAATAAAGAATACAATAACGCCTAGACGGTCTTTCTTGGTAATGCACAGTATGTTCTTGAATCAAATGCCGTTTCGCACTAATTTAGACTCTAAATAGAGATTTGGCACGGTTTCGAAAGCGTTTGAGTTGAGGAGAGACTTGGTTGGAACTGACTTCGTCACAGGTACAGGGTGTCTCAAAAAAATGATCACATTTCTTTTTACTGCCATTTCCGCAAATTTTGACCAAATAGGCTGAAATTTGGATCATAGGTGCCAAAAGTCGTGCAATTTTATGTGTTAAAGTTTGGTGCACTAGGCTTGACTCATTCCCGAGAAATTTCAAAAAAAGTGAAATTTGTTAAATCAATAGTGAAAGCCGGTCACCGAAAAAATGATCACATTTCTTTTCACTGCCATTTCCGCAAATTTTGACCAAATAGGCTGAAATATGGACCATAGATGCTCAAACTCCGGCAATTTTATGTGTTAAAATTTGGTGCACTAGGCTTGACCAATTCTCGAGAAATTTCAAAAAAAGTGAAATTTGGTAATTTCAATACCAAAAGCCGGTCACCGAAAAAGCGTTACATTACATTATCGCCTAAACTCTAACGATAGCGTTGGAGTTCATGCGTCAACTTTTTACACACGAATTACCCTGAACTTCTGCGTTTACACTCCAAATTTCATCCAATTCCGTCAAAAATTAGAAAAGGTATAGGAAAAGGAAATGTTTCCATTTTTCGGTGACCGCCTTTCACTATTGAAATTACCAAATTTCACTTTTTTTGAAATTTCTCAGGATTGAGTCAAGCCTAATGCACCAAACTTTAACACATAAAATTGCACGACTTTTGGCACCTATGGTCCAAATTTCAGCCTATTTGGTCAAAATTTACGGAAATGGCAGTAAAAAGAAATGTGATCATTTTTTTTGAGACACCCTGTAGATTAAACAGTGCTAAGTGGGTCTTTGCTTACTAAAACCTTTATCACTATAGAGTTGTTCACGGCTCGTAACCCGGCGGATACAAGCAAGCAGCAAGAGTTGCCGTTGTGAAACCAACAAAGAACGCGTTTTCACATTAAAAGTGGTTGTGCTCTTCTCTTATAAGTTAATCCGAATCTTCCGTGTTTTACGTCAGGTCATGTGCTTAAAGAAGACTCAATTGCATTTGGACCACTTTGGTACAGACCGCCTAAACAACGGGCCACTCTGATCGGGAGATACCAACGACGCACCCATTCTGGCGGCTGGCGTGTTTATCAACAAGGGTTAACGCGCATTCATACGTTGGTAGAAAATCAAGGGACCCGCGGTAGCGGCGTCCCGTCGGGTTTTGGTCTCGGCAGTGTTACAAGAGCGTCGGGAGCGTAGTTTTGTATATTACGTTGTGCATTTTTGATCGCTTGGCGACTTTTCTGTAGAAAAACTCGTTTAAAGTATGAAACGCGCCCAAACGCCGCGCCAGAGCTTTCCCCTGGCGGCAAAAACCTACAAAAATGTCGTTAAAAATTGAACTATTTTTTGTCGCCGGTGCTGTGCAAAATTCTTACTCCCCACAGAACTGTACTCCCGGGAGTAATTTTTTGTTGCAAAATTATTACTCCCTATAAAAATTTTTACTTCCTACAAAGATGACTCTCTAGAAATTGTGCAGGTGCAGACATGTGTTGTTATGTAGTGACACCTACACGCAGAATGAGGTGTGTTATGTAGTGACACCTACACGCAGAATGAGGTGTGTTATGTAGTGACACCTACACGCAGAATGAGGTGTGTTATGTAGTGACACCTACACGCAGAATGAGGTGTGTTATGTAGTGACACCTACACGCAGAATGAGGTGTGTTATGTAAAGCGTATTCTACTTAAGCTTGTAATCTCTGAAAACAGCTCCGTTTGAATCCAAATCCATTTCAAATTGACAAAACATGAGCTACAGTATCAAACACGCTGGGGGCCGGTCTTCGTGAAATTAAGAACAGCCATAGAGTTCTAGATATAATATGGAGGTTTCAGTTGCTCCAACAGGCGATTGACGCGTTCCCCGTTGTAGGCTATAGTAGGCTGGTGCTGCCAGCGGCCGCGGGCAGTGTGCTTGTTTTCCGCCTTGGCAGCAGGCAGTCTAGCTTTCTTTTGGTTAGTAGCAAGTCGATTGCTGTTCGTTTTTTCCCAGATAAGATAATTTTGTGCCTTCTCTCCTCAGACTGACGATAACATGCTCAGCTTTCCTTTCTGCCTAGCTGGCATAGGTAGAGATATCACCTCATTTTCGGTAACTTTTACTGCCTTTTTGCTTTTCGGCTGTTATTATTGTCAGTCATCCTACCGTCACTGCTGGCCGCTGCTCGTCGCTGCTGGCCGCTGCACGTCGCTGCTGGCCGCTGCCAGCCACTGCTGCGGCCGGTCGGCCGCCAGTGTGTCTTGTTTTGTGTTTGTCAGCAGGCGGCCTCCCTTCTTTCATTCTTTGTTTCCTCCCTCCTCCCTTCTTTAGGCGGCCTCTCTTCTTTCTTTGTTTCCTCCCTTCTAGGCGGCCTCTCTTCTTTCTTTGTTTCCTCCCTTCTAGGCGGCCTCTCTTCTTTCATTCTTTGTTTCCTCTCTTCTTTATGCGGCCTCTCTTCTTTCTTTGCTTCCACCCTTCTTTTTAGTGATGACGAGTTATTAGTGTTCTTTTTTGTCTCAGTTAAAAAACTATTAATGATGATAAGATGTTCTTGGTTTCCCCGTTGGTAGATAAGTTCCTTCGTTCGATTGATAGGCAGCTATCGCTCATATCGAATACAGTCATGTCTCGTTTATCCGGACCTCGTTAATCCGGATATTCGCCTTCCGGACAAGATTAGGCCGGGTCCCAATTTTCCCCATGTTATATGACTCGTTAATCAGGATCCGGATTCGTTAATCTGGACAGAAGAAGAAGAATTTTGAAATTTGTGTGGTAAAGTGATTCGTTAATCCGGATTTGGTTAATTTGGACAAAATCCATGCGCAATTTTTCAATTCAGGTGTGAATTTTCAATTAAATAATTGGGTTTTAATTAGAAGGTACAGCTGCAGAATCTGAAGCCCGGTTCACACTGCCGTGAACTAAGAACTATGAACTAAGGCGTGAACTAAAAATCTGGAATTTCGAAGTGCTCATTGTAGGGCTTGAAGGATAAGTGTTTTAATGGTGTAATCGACTCAAGAACTGCAGACGAAGCGAAAGAGCTGAGTGCGACAGTTTCTACGCTGCTCAAAAAACTGCCCGGTGATGTCGCTTGCTCGGACGCAAATGTGATCTTTTATGTCACCGCCAGCTGTTCGTCGAGATTGTGATGCGTCTGATGGGGCAGGATTCCCAGATTCAGGATATTTTGGTGACTGAGCTTCGCTGTATCAATAATCATCACTTTGCCCCATACATGTAACAGGTCATCCGCCGATGGGGGAGGGGGGGTTGGGGGGTCTGGCGGCGGCCGGGGGGGGGGGGGGGTCAGAGCCAAAATGTTTGGGGAGTGAGTGGGCACTGCAAAAACGCACAAAATCGAAAAAAAAGAAATTTTTAGGCTAAAAAATGCCAAAAAACTCTAATTTGGGCTGAAATACAGCTAAAAAGTGCTGTTTTGTAGGCGATTTTGGCAATTTTTGTATGTGAAATTGTAAAAAATTGCAAAAAATTGCAAAAATTTGCTCGAAAATTTACTTGCCAGAAAACTCGGAGGGGGGTCGGTGAAATCGTCTCGGGGGGGGGGGTCCCCGTTCCGGGGGGTCTGGCCTAAGTCGGGTGGGGGGCAGACCCCCCAGGCCCCCCTGTTACATGTATGCTTTTCCCACAGTCTGGTAACAAAGTTTTTAACTATATGTGCAATAACTTTATGAAAAGCCTAGCTTTTAGTTCCGTAAAACCAAGTTCTCAGGCTAAGATTGCTAAGTTAAGACCCTGTTGAGTCAGCTCTGTGGTTGTATTCCATTCCGCAACTTAGTAACGGCAGAATGGTTGTGTGTATTAGTGAGTGTGATAAGTTACTGTACGGTTCATATACTTTATTATTATTTGCATTACTGTATTCTGGTCATGAATTACAGTTCAGAATGTTAGAGTTTGCGTTATCAGCTTCTATATTGGTGTTTCTGTCAATTTATTAGGTTTGAAGTACGTTAAAACTTGACGCGTTGTCCTACTTCCTTAGTATTGATTTTGCATTTGGTCTACAATGGGTAACGGGTAAAATAAAGTGATCGCTCCATCTTTATCTCTAGATCTCTATGGAACAGCCGCCCTATTTTCCGCCATTGTTTTTTCGGAGGAAAAAAATAAACGACGAAGATAGCGAACATAAAAAATGCAAAAGAACAAGCAGAATACGTATTTTAGGAAGGCGACGTATTACCTTAGGGATCCATTGAAGCTTAGCTGCTCTTATTACCTAACCACTCCTTTCTCTCTCTCCCACTCTGCAGTGCTGGCGCCGACCGAAGTGAAGAAACGAATAAAAATAATAAAAAGAAGAGTTGTTAGCCAGCTTAGCACCTTCCACGCACAAAATTACTTTTTGACTATGTGTATTATGCGAATGCAATAATTCCTTCCTCAACCGGCTCGATTCCTCTGATTGAATCCGATAAAAAAGATTTTTCTTTTTTGTCTTTATTTTTCTCTCCAGCATTGAGCGCTGCGTAAGATCGGCGGCGTAGTTTGCGTAGCTTACCGTAGTTTACGTGGCCTTATCTTTCGCGTTGAGATAATAAACCATGATGGCCCACCAAATGATCAAATACAGAGTGGCGTTCAGAGATTACAAGCTTTGCGCACATGGGCTTTAGTGACACCTACACGCAGAATGAGTCGTATTTATGTACATTTGTATGTACTACAACAGTATTGTAATCATACATGGGCCGGAAAAATCCGGAGGGGGCGTGGGGGGTTGAGACCTCGGGGGGGGGGGGGGGGTCCCCACCCCGAAAAAAGGCCAAAAAACGCCTATTTTGCCTTAAATAAGCGAAAATTTCCTCCCTCCGGGAGGGGGGGTGGGGGAGGGGGGGGGGGTATGGCCGGCCGAGGGGGGGTATGGCCGACCGAGGGGGAGGGGTATACCCCCCTTACCCCCCCGGCCCATGTATGTGTAATCACTGGTCGCTCACGTTACACTCATAAATTTGTCGCGTGGAGCAAAGGCCAAAGTCCCAACTGACTTGGGTTGGCAATAAAAGGCAGGACAAAACCTTTACAAGTAGGATTTAAGATAGCAGAAATACAGAACAGCCCCGGTTGCGACCATTTGAACCTTTTGCGCAGTCCTTGCTCTGAATGAAAACAGACTAGAGCAGCTGACTGCCTGCTTAGAGAGCAGCCAATATCTAACTAACGAGTTCAAAGAACTATTTGCTAGCTATTCGGAGCACCTGTACCCGAGCCACGCAGAACAGTCCTTACTACCTAGTTTTGGGTCGGGAACCGCGCTTGCCAGTGCACTGCCATTTCCAGCAGCTGACCCTATCTATACACAGATTTTTACTTCGAAGCTGCAGTATAACACCGGCTGAAGGCAGTTTCTCGATTGAAGGGGAGCCAGAAAGAAGCCAAGAAGAATGTGAAAGAACAGGCGAAGTACAAGGCCGCATGGGATGCCAAACAGGTACAATGCATGAGTTGAAAGTCAGAGATTTAGTCAGAAACCAAATACAAAGCTACAACACTCGGGCCAGCACTACAATGTAGCAACACGTGTCACATAATTTGAGTGTGTATATTGCTTTATTGCGTAAAAGTGCATGTTTGTTATGTTACATGTATGTTATGAGTACATTGTATAAATTGTTCGACCTCTATGCATAACCAACAAAACAAGTTAGGGAGTAAGGATTTTGCAACAAAAAGTAAGGGAGTAATAATTTTGCAAGGGGGAGTAACAATTTTGCAGTGTAAAAGATAGGGGAGTAATTTTTTGCAGGGAGTAAGGATTTTGCACAACACCGGCCAGAATTTTTATGTTGAATTTTCAATGGCATGAATGTGTAAATGACATTGTTTTAGTGCGAAATGACTATAACAATGCAGGAAAGCGCTCAACCGGCGGAAAATTTGGAAGAAACTCGCAAAAGAATGTTGTCTGTTTTGAGCACACAATTTTTATCTACACGGAGCGACAGTTTTTCTACAGAAAAGTCGCCTATCGATAGACACAGAGTTTTTATTTTTGACAATTGTGTCATTGCGCTTTCTGGCTGACACAGAGTTACATTTTTGACATTTTTAAGCTTGTCATTGCGCATTTCTGGCTAGACACAGACTAGCACCTATTTCTGACCACTTGAGCCAGGGTGCTTTACAAGCCTGAAAGAAATAGCACACAAAAAACGTACTCCACATAAACCACCAAAACCGAACACAAATCACAATCACGGTTATTGTATACCAGCCTGCTGTATACAATTGGTATTGGAAATTTTAAATTTTACTTCCACTCATCACATGCAGCATGTTGTCTGTTGGTTTGGTAATAATAAATAAAGCAATTTGTACATCAAGCAACAAGCGGAAAGGGTTGCTGGCAATGCACTGTAATAACTGGTTAGGGTACCCTCTTGAATTTTGCTGTTTTGCATGTGCAGTAAAGGTGTTTCAAAAACTGGCTTAAACATACAAGCCGGGTATTTACAATTCGCAAAGCAGTTGGAAAAGCAAACAGTAGCTTTCTCTCTCGATTCGAAAGCGAATTTAGTGTGCGGCTGGCTTTTGCGGATTTACGCGATCTTTTGAACAAAAGTATGTTTAGATGTGTAAATGAGCTCAGGTATTTTAACCGTTTATAGCCAAAAATAAGCAAAAAAATTGGACCTTTTGGCTTACCATCCCCTCAACCCCCATCAGCCACCACTACCCCCTCAGGATTTGAAAATTTACCATCCCTCAGCCGGAATGCTAGCCAATGTCTGCTTATATTGTATCACCTGAGGCCTCGATCGAGGGGTACCATATATGCATACATGTAACAGGTCATCCGCCGATGGGGGGAGGGGGGTTGGGGGGGGGTCTGGCGCCGGCCGGGGGGGTGTCCCCATCTGGGGGGGTCTGGCCTAAGTCGGGTGGGGGCAGACCCCCCAGACCCCCCTGTTACATGTATGCATATATGGTAACGATAGCGATACCATCCATACATGATGCCGGTACCAGCACGAAACTATATGGTATCGCTACCAATATGATTACCGATACCATGTCTGTCCTTATTTCTCTGACTGTAATTTGAACAGATATGTTGTTAGCCGTATAGCCGCAAGATAAAAACAGAACGGTTTCCAAATAGAAAATCTGTAAAATAAACAGGCAATATTCATTATTCAAGCACTGACTGTATTTCCAAAAATAAGCCAAAGGTCATAAAACAGTTGTCTGTGCTGATTTCTTTTCTTTTCTACGACGTGCAGGTGAGCACACCAATTTGCTCATAGTAAGTGCCCTCGCACTTGGGAGCAGAAGACGGACAAGAACACCAGACTTCTCCATCTACTTGACACCAAGAATCAGCTTGCGTACATTCTAAAACAAACATCTAACATCAGTTGTTATCTGCGTCGTTGTCCGTCTTTCTTGTACTGTTGTAATTGTCTTGTTTTGATGCAACAAAACGGTGCCGTAAATAGTCTCCGCTCTACTTGGCACTAAAGCCAAAGCTATAGTGTTGTCGATATTTTACAGCACTTTTCTATGCTATGGTTTTTAGAACATGGGCAGCAGCAATTTTAAACAAAAAGTCGAGTGCTGCTACGTTGTACGTATTTTGGATTTATGTATCATAGATAGGAAGTGTAGTGGCATCGCTTCGCTACACGCGTACAACAGTGCTTGAGGAGCGCATGTAAGCTTCTCCATCAGCAGTATCTGTAAATCAAGGTTGTGAAAGTTCAGCAATGGGGTTACGTACATACGAACTGCAGATTGCAAAATGTTCTTTTGCCACAACCGAAAATTCTAATCAGGAAAAGTACAGTATCTCACCAATCAAAGCTTCGGCATGTTTGTGAACAAGAAACAGTACAACCAGCAAACACATGAGCCCTTTAACTACGGTCATGATGTTTTCTGAAATCAGTTAACTAAATCAAGAGCAGCAAATACCAAAACAAATAACACAGACTGACTTTATCGACGGAAATGGTAAATATTTACGGAACGGTAAATAGATACAATTAGGGCTAAGCAGTTGCAGCAGCGCTCTTGCTAAACTGAATTACCGACCTGCAGTCCGGTTCTGTTCCGACAACAAGAATAAATTGACATAAAAACGCTGGTTCTATAATCGCCGCCCCATCCGCCTTCGCTAGCTTCAAATACATGCCCTACTGCACTACATTAAAACAGTCAGGACATTTGTACATAACACATTTAGACAAAGAAACGCTTGGATTGGATATCGTAACGTAGTTTGACTAATCAACTATTCATTCAGTAGTCGTTCCCTGTATTCTTCTATGGATGATTCTCTGCAAAGGCTCAGCAGTAGCACTATACTTGAGTCCACCCATAAATAGCTTCCACATAGGGTTGGCTTTTAGATGCAGAAAATATAGGTCATCTTCCAAATCTTGCGCATATCTGAGCACGTTTTTGCGCAACACATATACACTAGCCAATCCAAGCATGGCTCCAAGGCTCATAAACACAACAGCGGTAACTTGAAATTGCCGCGCCGTCTCGGTCAACAGGACAATTGTTCCGCTCAAGAGAAGCATAGGCGCCACCACCAAACCACCGGCCACCGCCAACACAGTAAGTTTACTTGCCGGACCGTAGCTGATAGAATAAGTGACCGTTTCGACCAGTGGAGGAGCTGTCTCCTCGGCTATTATGTTGGTCTGGTATTCACCACCGCCATTCGAGCTACTGAGCCCATTATCAGAAGGAATAGACACCCAGCCTGATTTGGAATCTGAGAACTTTGGAGAATTGAATTGGTTGATAGCTACTAGAGAATCAGGCATTCTAAACGTTGCTTGTATGCGCAATGATGCGTGCACATAGATCGTCTAGTCAAAGCTTGAATCATCACTCTTTGTCGCTGAGTGGTTCATTCAATTCATTTGAATTCATATTTTGGTATTGAAACTTGTTTAGCCCCCTGCGTCAGACCGTTTAAAGTCGGAAAAGCGAACCGCTGGCTATCTTCGAAGTTTGCCTGCGGTTCCCTTTTCAAAGTTCCCAAAAGATTCGAATTTTGGATTTCAAACCGCATGTATGGGTGGAGCTCGATTGCGTCGATCGGTGTCAATCTATAACGAGAATAATTGAACAACGTATCTACAGGGTGTGCCAAAAAAAAACAACCCAGCAGAGTTTTTGCTGTAGCAACCGTAAATCTCAACCGATTTGAATGAATCCTTTTTTTAAATGAAAGATAAATAAATTCTTGAAAGATTGGTGTACCGTTTATTAAGATAGCCTGCTTAGTTCCTGAGATATTTGTTCTCAAAGTCAAACCAGAGATTTTGGCGATGAACAAGAGTGATAAAGAACAACCCAGCAGATTTTTTACTTTTGCAACCATGAATCTGAACCGATTTGAATGAATCCTTTTTTGAATGAAAGACTGATAAATTCTTCAAAGATTGGTGCATTTTTTATTGAGATTCACAGTTTACTTCTTGAGATATTTGCCTTCTAAGTCGAAACAGATTTTGGCAAAGAACAAGAGCGATTCCGTTGCATTTCATAATAAAGCAGATTCCTACTACTGGGGCTAATGGTACTTTAGTATTGAAGTAAACCGAGTTTCCATGTCACCTGTAAAGCCTCCAATAGCCCTTAGCAGTAGCAGGAATCCGTTTTATTTCGAAGTGCAGAATAATAAAGAAATCCCTCTTGTTCACTGCCAAAATCACTGTTTTGATTTTGAGAGCCAATATCTCAGGAACTAAGCAGAGTACATTAATGAAAATTTCAGCAATCTTTTAAGAATTTATTTATCTTTCATTTAAAAAAGGATTCATTCAAATCGGTTGAGATTTGCGGTTGCTACAGCGAAAAATCTGCTGGGTTGTTTTTTTTTGGCACACCCTGTACTACTTGCCCGGAAGGCGTGGATAAAGAGTCCGGACTCTGTTGTTTATGGTCGGCGATCTCGCTCCTAATATAATCTCTGCAAATAATATAAAAACGCAAATTATATAAATAACCACGTAATTCTGCTGTTCTCAGCATAATTCATAACACACTAACAGTTGTAATAACAATAACAACACACTAGCAGTTGTAATAATAACTATACATGGACAGAAACAGAACAGAACGAAGCATAACCTACATTGTAATGTTATGGCGGTGGGCACTTTGTGAGAATTACGCAATTCAAAACCGTTGCTCACTTGCTTCACCAGGTAGACGACGGCATCGGTGGGTTGCTCTGAAACTGAACTGGACTACAGTCAGTGCCGGCTCGATGAACGTTTGGAGGAGAGTGCACAGAAAGCTCTCGAAGATCTTCGAATGGAATGGCAACAGACTGATGGGTTGAAACTCTGACGCCATCGAGGGCGCACTCACTTTAGGAATGGGCACAACGACCGCACGCTTCCAGTAGTAGAAATCTTGCTTTATGATCAGTGCAACAGAATAATAAAAATCGCTCTTGTTCAGTGTCAAAATCACAGTTTGGACTTTGAGAGCAAATATCTCAGGAACTAAGCAGAGTATCATAACAAACCTTTCACCAATCTTTCAAGAATTCATTTATTTTTCGTTCAAAAAAGATTCACTCCATTTAAATTGCTTGATATTTCCGGTTGCTACAGTTAAAAATCTGCTGGCTTGTTTTTTTGGCGGATCCCTGTATATAACTCTATTGGTTTCTCTTATTTTAGACTGATTTTTTCTCATGCCTGCTTCGAAAAGCTGGGTGTACCTGCTCTGCGCCCCTTGGGTTCGCTACTGAATAGGTTCGACTATTTTGTGAAGCATTCAGCATTGGATTGGAAGCTTTACTCAACTTCCACGCACAGCAGCACTTCTGACAGGTGCGATTTTGTTCACACCTTCTAAGCCTTCCACGAACGTGTGCCAGACCGGATTGGCTTTGAGATTGAGGAAGTAGAGGTCGTTCTCCAGCTCGTGCACGTACTTGAGCATGTTCTTGCGCTGGGTGTGCACACTGAACATGGCCAGCAAGACTCCAAGTCCAATGAACACAGCAGCGGCGATTCGAAATGCCGGCTGAGACTCGTTCACCAACACAATCAGACCGCTTATGATAAGAATAATTGCCACCACCATTCCTCCGGCCACTGCCATCACAGTCAGTCGACTGGAAGGACCGGCATTGATGCGCGAGATCATATCTTTCTGTTCTTGTTCAGTTAAGGGTTCCGGAATCGGGTCCTCTTCTATAAGTGGAGGTGCTTCTTCCGGTGTCTTCGGAGCCACCGAGATCTTAGAGGAGCGCAGCTGGCCGGTGCTTCCTCTGAGACTCGACGATCCTGGTCGGCAAGAGAGTTCCGGAAACTTGTGAGCAGCTTCTGCGATGAGATTAGGCGTTGAGTGAGACCGAAATTCTCGTAAACCTCCAGATACTTGAAGAAAGTTTGGTTCTACCGCCATTACAGGTTTTCAATCGGATTTCAATGAATCTGGGACAGGCTCGATGTCACGCGTCTAACAGCTTATCTTATTCACATGTTGTAGTGTAAAGTAGTTGAAAGACCTACGTAGCGCAGAAGTCAAGCCTATGCCGGAAAAGCAAAATGATAAGCATGGTGTCTTACTACTTAGATATGAATGAAACATTTTGACGACTCATGGCACCGAGAAACTCATTCCATTCATCTTGAGTCTGTTCGCAAAAATCGTAAATGTGAACCTACATATTGTAGTGTATAAAATACGATAGATGGAAGCGGTTTATGCGTGAAACATGCAGTTACGTACAGAAAGACAAGTAATCAACAGAAAGACGGACGTTAAGGGTTGTACTCGATGGGCACGTTCTTGCGGCGCACCATGCCGTCGCCCTGGAACCACTCTCGCCGGAACTGCTTGGCGGCGCCCTCGGGGGTGTTGGTCCACTCGAAACTGATGCGGTCGTTGTTGGTGTCCTCGGAGGCGAAGTCGAACGGCTCGCAGGAAACGTGCAGCATCTGGTTCTCCTTCGAGTCGAGCACACCACAGGGCGGGTCCACTTGAAGGCGTTTCATGTTGGTGGTCTTGATGGCCCAGCCGATCCGATGCGCTCCGTTGTTTACCAGTCTCAGGTTGTACACGTTCTTCTCACTGAACGGCGCGTTGTACACCAGCTTCTTGTCCGGCTGCGTTATGATGTCACCGGGTGCCCCAGCCATTTCTCTCTACAACCAGACTCTCTACACAGACACAACACAGACAACAATGACTTTCTCTCCAAATCGATCCGTTAAATAGTCGGTTTGGTATGCAAAAGAAACAGACTTGAGAGAAAATAAAAATTCTTTGTGTTGAAGTATTGTGGTACGGTACTTGTACTCAATGCCTAGAATCACACGCAGCTTGGAGTATCGGAGCCCAAATTTATATAGTGAAAACTAAGCGTTTTTTAGGTTCCGGTAGGCAGTACGTACACGTACGTACAATTCTTTGGGCCGATGAAGAGTGCCAATTCCCCACCCGCCGCGCTGACCAACCAGGCGGCTTTAACCACTTCGAAAAGACCGTTTAACCCGAAACTGGGTCGTTTACCCGAAGTCATGCTTCGTTTACCCGAAGTCGTGCTTCGTTTACCCGAAGTCGTTCTTCGTTTACCCGAAGTCGTGCTTCGTTTACCCGAACACGTTCTTCGTGAGCTAAAATGACCCAAATTTCCGAACCTTCGGTTCGGGTTGAAAGGTTCGGTTGATTTTTTTTCCGAAGTACAAAAATGTCTTGGTTCAGGTGACCCGAGTCTATCTCTTACCCGCCCCACAGGACCCGATTTTGCTGCCGAAATTCCGAAGCAAGTTTGTGTTCGTGTTAAGAGTAACCCGAATCTAGATTGTGAGGTCACCCGAATCATTTTTTGGGTTACCCAAACAATAGTTAGGGGTGACCCGAATAATTGTTTAAACTCACCGAACCATCATTTGGGACGAATTTATCTGTTTTTCTGTGACAGTTACGCAACAATCTGTGCACATTTGCATTTGATGTTTGTTTTTTGGTGCTATGCCTCCTTTCAGCTGGATCCCGGCGATCCCTGCCTCTGTTGGGCCACCCGACTTAATATAATATCCTACAACCAAGAGGCAATCTGCTACGCAGCTTTTATAAAAAAAGCAGACACGTACACTGTAGTTAGCAATACAAAAGAAACACGTAAAAGCCTAGCCAATGACAGCACTTTAATCTGCTATTCAGATCTGTTTACAGCATGTTGTTTTGCAAACACAGAAACCGTTCCAGTGCACTCAGGATCGTCATAAAAGAATTCCACATTGGTGTGGAAAGACCAGTCGCAAAAACCGGGGCACAGCCGGATCTGACACCGGTAGCACATAAAAGTAGTGTTTTCCCTTTGAGCGTGAGCCATGCACTTTCCCCTAACAAAACAGTTCCTTCCATTAGGTCCTCTGCACCATCAGCCATGGCGCGCGCAACCACTCTGCAGGAAAGCAAACCAATACAATGAAGTGAGCGGCGGTCGGCTCGGGTGGCAGCCTAATTGGCGCCAAATTCGAATTTATATTCGGGTGTGCAAAAACGATTCGGGTCTCAGATCGGTAAATGTATTCGGCCTTAGTTCGGTTGTGCAAAATCGGGTTCGGTTACACGAAGCATATTCTGATTCAGATTTTGTACTTCGGTTCTAGGGTAACCCGAAACCGCTATTCGGGTTACCCGATACTATACCTTGCTCCCAACTACCTCTGACTACAAAGCTTCGGGATGCGTGGGTCAGTCACCTTGGGGGGGAGCTCCCGAAACTGCTTCGTTTACCCGAAGTCGTGCTTCGTTTACCCGAAGTCGTTCTTCGTTTACCCGAAGTCGTGCTTCGTTTACCCGAAGTCATGCTTCGTTTACCCGAAGTCGTGCTTCGTTTACCCGAAGTCGTTCTTCGTACTCACGAAGCTACACATATATGTGTACGGTCTTTTCGAAGTGGTTAAGCCTTGGTTTCATCAGCAACGGAAAAAAAACAGTTCCGAACGTTCAAATATAACGCGAACACGCAGTAGAATAGAACTCAGACTAATTGCATCTTTGGCGTCAAATTGTTAGTTAATTACAGAAATACCACGAGTACACTGTATCATTACTAGAGTGCGAACTGGTATTGGGTGTATTAGGGTCTTTTTCAGGCATTGGGTATTGGGGTTTTTTGTCCCCAATAAATAATCAATACTAACTGGGACCTGTAAAAATCGAAAAAATCTGTTACGTGAAAAATTGACCTGAAAAAATCGAAAAGGTTGAAAGTTGATTAGGTTTAGAAGGCTGTTTTTGCGTTAATCAACTAAAAGTTTGTAGAATTTCTTATAGTGTCCGCTTTTCTAAGCAGTACACTAGCAATAAATTAGAAATTGTCATTCTGTCAATATTACAATTATTACCTGTCAATACTACAAAAGTGAAATTAGAAAAGTCAATACATGTCATAATGTCAAAATAGAAATGATACAGAATGTACCAGTCCTAAATGTAACCAGAAATGAAACCAGGGGCCTGTTTCACCAATGTACACACACACGGCTACAAATATAGCGACTTGTGTGGAGCCGGTTGGCCGAGGTCCTGACCAATCTTACTTTTTTGGGACCCCCGAGGTCTCCAGATTTTTCCGGCCCATGTATGACTAAAACTGTTAATTTCTGCCAATTGTACTCTGAGAATGGCTTCTAAATGCTTTCATAAAGGTTAATTTTTGAAAATTAGAGCAGGGTTCACCGAAACGAAATGCAGGGTACTACGTGTTCACTGAAATGAAATTTTTGGCCCAGCTACGCAAGTATTGAGTATTGGAGTCTCTGGTATTGGATTTTTCAGGCATTGTTGGCACTTTAAAACAAAAGCACAGTAACAATAACAACAATCAACACAATAAATAAACAGTGCCTACAGGAGAATAAGACGCAATAAAACGCATAACCCAACAGTCAACCAAGAAAGCGTTCATAGCATAGACTTGACTTCCGAATCGTAGCCGCTTCCAGGCGGTGGCACGGAAATAAACGGCTTTGGCAACGGATACAGCGGCAGACTTTCCTTGAACGCCGTCACATTGCTTATCTTTGTGCCTTCCTACAAATGGAACCAGGTGGCTAGGGGAGACATGTAAATCTAAAACCGTTGCTAAACAGAATACTGCAAACGATTACTTTCTCAGGGGGAGCATCGCCAGCCGCTTTCACCTTCTCATCAATAGCAGCTTCCTTTCTCAACTGCGACGACCTGACGCGCACAGTCAACTTCTTCCTCTCAATCGACTCGGCAGCGATCACGCGGTTCCAATACTCCAACAACTCAGCCTTGGTTACCTTCCGTAAGTCCTCCACCTCCACCGCAGCTGCAACAGCTCCAGTCAAACACCTATGAGCAGCGTTGCTACCACACTTGTACTAGAGGGTTGGGTTACTCTCTAGCCAGAAAGGCAACTCCCGAGACTGTTTAGGGGCCCGACCCAAAAAAAGAAGTACTAGTGGCTAGCTCGAGTACTAACAAACTGGCTCAGAAATCACTAATTTTCAGTTTAAAATTAGCTTGAAAAGCCTTTGGAAACCGAATTTGGCGCTTCCGCTGCTGATATTTAAGAGGAAATCGGCTAGCGCACGCCGGCCCGGACCTGTTACATGCACATCAGACATGGGCAAAGGGGGGGCTGAGGGGGGTTGGCCCCCCATCAGGCTCTGATCTACCCCCGTCAGCCGGCCGCTACCCCCATCAGGAATTTTTGGGAAGAATTTTGTATAGATTATTATGATAAAAATATGCCTGGAATAGGCGTATTTGAGCTCAGAATAGCTAATTTTAACTTATTGTAATGAAAAATAAGCCAAAGAACCCTGATTTTCGCAAAAAATCGGACTTTTTGGCTTACCACCCCCTCAGCCCCCATCAGGCGCTCCTACCCCCCTCAGGAATTGAAAATTCTACCCCCCATCAGCCGAAATGCTAGCCCATGTCTGATGCACATAATATGTAGGGTTGCTAACCTCTATCAAAGTTGTACTGCTGACAGGCGATCTCTGCCCAGTATCTCTGAGCCAGCGCCGACAAACGTTTCGGTCTCTCTAGTCGCTTCGTGGCCAACGCCTCCTTGTGCTCTTCGAACTCCTCCTCCTCCATTTCTTCCACCGTTTTCTATAAATACGTCCTTCTTTTGCTCTCTACATTGCTCACTGACACAATGACTAACGTATGAAGGTTAATCTGGGCCGACTAGGCCTATTGTCCACCTGTAACGCCCTAAAGTCAGAAACAGACAAACACCACGCATCTAGGGACCTCTGCCTTAGTACTCATAAGAATATTTAAGCGAATGCGCTGAAAACACTTGAACATTATTGTGTTTTCGCCATCAAAACCGCACTACGCTGTAGCCTAAGCCTGATCAATCAAGAACACAAAGGGAAGACAATTACTGACCGGAATTCGGTATTAGGAAGTTAATGAATCAGCTACCTTAATTTCCTTCAAGAACGCCTCTACCCGTTGTTCTGCGTACTTGGGCTCATTAGAACCTTGCACGATAAACCTCAGACCTTGCGTACCATTAGATCGTTTCACATTCGTGAACACTATGTAACCTGCAACAGCCTTTTCAGATATCGTGGTACTACTTCTAGGTCAAGTATTACCAGATTAAGGGTTCTATACCCCATATCAGTGGCATATCCAGTGTTTTGCAATTTTTTAAAAACTAGCCTTTCAAATCGGGAGGAATTTCTGAGCACAAAATTAACAGTTTTCGTACATAATTTATTTCTTTCTCGTATTTTTGACTGATTTTTTCTTCCTACCGTCACCGGAAAACGCACTCTATTTACTCCGGGACACCCTTACCCTCAACTCCCTGACTTCATACAGTCAGGCACTTAACGCCGTTTATGGCACCGTCACCATATATGGTACCCCCACCTTCGGGGCCTGTGGTGGTACCATATATGGTACCCCACGTTCGAGGTCTGTGGTGGTACCATACGTGGTACCGGCACGTTATATGGTGTCGGTACCATAAACGGCGTTAAGTGCCTGACTGTCATAAGCAAAGCTTAAAAAAGTGAAAAGTTAGGATTGAAATAAAGTAGGTACCAAGCTGCTCTTTCGTTCGTAGGGTATCGAAAGCAGGTTCACTAAGTATCTGGCCCAGTAATTCCATTCGAACGTTGTCTCTGGTATTTTGTATGCCGGTCTGAATATAGACTTCCACTGCCGAATTGGAGTGCGTCTTATTCTCTGCGTCGAATGCAAAGTACTCGCCTGAAGTAGCTGTCATTCCGCTTCTTCCACAAGCATTCCCACTCCTTACCGCTGGGTATTTGAATCTCTCTATCTCTTGTCAGCTGACTGGGGAACAACGCTTTGATCGGACCCCGCGTCTGTAAGGTCTCCAGCACACAATCAACCACCGAGATTGCGTCCTAAATAGGCACTCGAAAAAACTATTTTGTCGTCCAAAACAGCAAAAAATACTAAGATTTTTGTTACCGAAATACCGAATAATTCAGTCTTTAAAAGCATGATATAAAAACACCGTATAATATACAGCTCTTTTAGCCGTAGACCAAATTTTAGTAGCAGAACCTAGCCAGCTAGCCTCCAAACACAAAAGACAAACCTCCTTAGTGGCATTTCCTTGCACCAGGGCTTCGATATGCACAGCAGAGAAGAGCTCTGGCACAAAGGCCCGCAAGTTGTCGAGAGTGAGCTGGTCGATAGCTGCCAACAATTGTCCCTTCGACCAGTACCTCTGGTTCATTAGTAGGGAGGAGTAATAGACTGTGTGTTGGTAGGGCTGCTCCTGCTCAAAGTTCTTCAGACTCCTAACGTACAGTTCCCGTAGAGTCTCGAATCGCTGGGGGTCGGGCTGGAAGTGGACCATCTGCTCGGCCAGCCGCTTCGCAAACAGTTTCTGTTTCTCGTTGTAGCCGGACACTTTCAGCACCAGACCGTACTTGCCGTTCTCTATGCTGTACGACAGCCCGGCCAGGTAGGCGTTGTAGGTGTACTCGGTGAGCGAGTCCTCAAACACTCGCACAGTATTAAAGCATAAAAATTAGTTCGCCTAGTTATGTCATGTGTTCGCTTCTTATTGTTCTTTCCTTTCCGCGAGTTTGCGTTCTTCATTCTGTTTAGTGAGTAGACGAACACTGGGTGACTGCAACCGCATAAAAAGCAGTAACAATCTTATTCACACTCGTGCTGAAAATACCGACCGCTATTTCGGTTGCGACAACATTTCTTCCGTGTCGGTGAACTATTGTCGACGTGCGTTCATACTGTAAGCGTGTTGGCGCGACAAAAATGCCGGCGGCCGGCATTTCTCAACAACAGGAGTACGAATTACCCATACATGTAACAGGGGGGTCTGCCCCCCACCCGACTTAGGCCAGACCCCCCCAGATGCCCCCCCCCGAGACGATTTCACAAACCCCCTCGGTTTTCTGGCAAGCAATTTTTTGCAATTTTTTACAATTTCACACAAAAATTGCCAAAATCGCCTGCAAAACAGCACTTTTTAGCTGTATTTCAGCCCAAATTAGCGATTTTTGGCAATTTTTAGCCAAAAAATTGCGATTTTTTCGATTTTTGAGCGTTTTTTAGTGCCCACCCACCTCCCCCAAAATTTGGGCTCAGACCCCCCCCGGCCGGCGCCAGACCCCAACCCCCCTCCTCCTTCGGCGGATGACCTGTTATATGTATGGAATTACCTGGAGACAAGTGGAGTACATGGCAGCCAGATTGGCTCTGCCAGGGTCGGCGTAGACTAGCGGACTGGTAATATGCAAATACATGCAGCACTTGGGCAGAAAATACTCGTCGTCTTGTTTGAACCAGATCCTGCTGTACCGGTCGTCTCTGATTATGCACGGAAGTGTGTGGTTACTACAGACACACACAGCCTACACGTATTTACAGGAGGAAAGAGAAAATAATCTACCATTTACTCTTCATCGACTGCGAATCGCACTCCTGCTCCAGCAGGTCAAAGCGAGTCGGAATGAATTCGTTCCTGTCCGGAACTCTCAGTCGCTCCGACTTCTGCTTCAGAGCGGCTCGACAGGCCGACAACACGCTCTTAACACTAATTAATTAATTAACCAATTAGATAAATAAAAGACACCTCAGCAATCTTCTGTC
>JASANB010003583.1:0-33707 GCA_030248155.1 Sabatieria punctata
AAGGTACGATTGTTAGGTTTGATTTAAAACCAAATCAATTTTTAGAAAGCTATCTTACAGGTACAACCACCATACACAGGACCGCCGCGTACACAATGACTAGGACAATGCGCCACTCTTCCAAGCTCACATTTGCAATGACAGACAGCCAACCAAAGGTAGCACACATGAATGATACTGAAACAGAGATAGCAGTGATTGACGGAAACGTAGAGGATAAAACAACACCGAAAATCACTGAACTGAAAACAGAGGAGCAAGTAGCGGCAGAAGATGCAACCAAGACCAAAGCCGACGGTGCGGCTGAGACAAAAGAAGAACCGCAACCACAAACAGCAGAAACCATTGAAAGTAAAGACGTAGCGCAACAAGTGACAACAGATGTGGCTGAAACCAAGACAGAGGAGAAAGCACCAACCGCAAGAGTCATAGAAACAAAGGTCACTGTGACAGCATTTACAACAGAGGAGAAAGTAATGACCGCAGAGGTTACTGAAACAAAGGCAGCGCAGGCGGAAAAAACGACTGAATGTAAGGATGAGACACTAGCGATGACAGACGTACTTGAGACAAAACAGGAGGAGTCCGAACTCACCGAGCTGAAAGCAGAGGAACAAACAGCACCTGAAGGTGCCATTGAGACAAAGTTAGAAGAGACTGACGTCACAGAGGTGCAAGAGGCCGAAGTCAAAGAGGAGAAAGCAGAGGAACAAGCAACAAGTGAAGGTGCCATTCAGACAAAGACAGAGCATGCTGAAGTCACAGAGCTGAAGCCAGAGGAACAAGTAACAACTGAAGGTGCTGCTAACACAAACGCAGAGCTGGAGGAAGTCACAGAGGTAAAAACAGAGGATCAATTAACAACTGATGTTGCTGCTGAAACAAAGACAGAAGAGGCGGAAGTCACAGAAGTAAAAGCAGAGGAACAAGCAACAACTGAAGGTGTGGCAGAAACAAAGGCAGAGCTGGACGAAGTTACAGAGGTAACAGCAAAAGAACAAGTAACAACTGATGGTGATGTTGAAACAAAGGAACAGGAGGCTGAAGTCAGTGAAGTCAAAGCAGAGGAGCAAACAACAACTGAAGGTGCCATTCAGGCAAAGACAGAGGATGTTCAAGTCACAGAAGAGGTGAAACCTGATGAACAAGTAATAACTGAAGGTGCTGTTGACACAAAGGAAGATGAGGCGGAAGTCACAGAAGTAAAAGCAGAGGATCAAGTAACAGCTGAAGTTGCTGTTGAAACTAAGGCAGAAGAGGTGGGAGTTAGTGAAGTCAAAGCAGAGGATCAAGTAACAACTGAATGTGCCATTCAGACAAAGATCGAGGGTGTTGAAGTCACAGAGGTGAAACCTGATGAACAAGTAATAACTAAAGGTGCTGTTGACACAAAGGCAGAAGAGGCGGAAGTCACAGAAGTAAAAACAGAAGATCAAGTAACAACTGAAGTTGCTGCTGAGACAAAGGCAGAGCTGGAGGAAGTCACAGAGGTAACAGGAAAAGAACAAGTACCAACCGAAGCTGCTGTTGAAACAAAGGAAGAGGAGACTGACGTCACAGAGGTAACAGCAAAAGAACAAGTAACAACTGAAGGTACTGTTGAAACAAAGGAAGAGGAGGCTGAAGTCAAAGAGGATAAGACAGAGGAACAAGTAACAACTGAAGGTACTGTTGACACAAAGGCAGAAGAGGCGGAAGTCACAGAAGTAAAAGCAGAGGATCAAGTAACAACTGAAGTTGCTATTGAAACAAAGGCAGAAGAAACTGAAGTCACAGAAGTAAAAACAGAGGATCAAGTAACAACTGAAGGTGCTGTTGAGACAAAGGCAGAGGAGGCCAAGGCCACAGAGGTGAAACCGGATGAGCAAGTAATAACTGAAGGTGCCGTTGACACAAAGGCAGAAGAGGCGGAAGTCACAGAAGTAAAAGCAGAGGATCAAGTGACAACTGAAGTTGCTGTTGAAACAAAGGCAGAAGAAACTGAAGTCACAGAAGTAAAAACAGAGGATCAAGTAACAACTGAAGTTGCTGCTGAGACAAAGGCAGAGCTGGAGGAAGTCACAGAAGTAACAGGAAAAGAACAAGTAACAACTGAAGGTGCGATTGAAACAAAGGAAGAGGAGACTGAAGTCAAAGAGGAGAAAGCAGAGGACCAAGCAACAACTGAAGGTGCCATTCAGATAAAGACAGAGGATGTTGAGGTCACAGAGGTGAAACCTGATGAACAAGTAATAACTGAAGGTGCTGTTGAAACAAAGGCAGAAGAACCTGAAGTCACAGAAGTAAAAACAGAGGATCAAGTAGCAACTGAAGTTGCTGCTGAGACAAAGGCAGAGCTGGAGGAAGTCACAGAGGTAACAGGAAAAGAACAAGTAACAACTGAAGGTGCGATTGAAACAAAGGAAGAGGAGACTGAAGTCAAAGAGGAGAAAGGAGAGGACCAAGCAACAACTGAAGGTGCCATTCAGATAAAGACAGAGGATGTTGAGGTCACAGAGGTGAAACCTGATGAACAAGTAATAACTGAAGGTGCTGTTGAAACAAAGGCAGAAGAAACTGAAGTCACAGAAGTAAAAACAGAGGATCAAGTAGCAACTGAAGTTGCTGCTGAGACAAAGGCAGAGCTGGAGGAAGTCACAGAGGTAACAGGAAAAGAACAAGTAACAACTGAAGGTGCGATTGAAACAAAGGAAGAGGAGACTGAAGTCAAAGAGGAGAAAGGAGAGGACCAAGCAACAACTGAAGGTGCCATTCAGATAAAGACAGAGGATGTTGAGGTCACAGAGGTGAAACCTGATGAACAAGTAATAACTGAAGGTGCTGTTGAAACAAAGGCAGAAGAAACTGAAGTCACAGAAGTAAAAACAGAGGATCAAGTAGCAACTGAAGTTGCTGCTGAGACAAAGGCAGAGCTGGAGGAAGTCACAGAGGTAACAGGAAAAGAACAAGTAACAACTGAAGGTGCGATTGAAACAAAGGAAGAGGAGACTGAAGTCAAAGAGGAGAAAGGAGAGGACCAAGCAACAACTGAAGGTGCCATTCAGATAAAGACAGAGGATGTTGAGGTCACAGAGGTGAAACCTGATGAACAAGTAATAACTGAAGGTGCTGTTGACACAAAGGCAGAAGAAACAGAAGTCACAGAAGTAAAAACAGAGGATCAAGTAACAACTGAAGGTGCTGTTGAGACAAAGGCAGAGGAGGCCAAGGCCACAGAGGTGAAACTGGACGAGCAAGTAATAACTGAAGGTGCCGTTGACACAAAGGCAGAAGAGGCGGAAGTCACAGAAGTAAAAGCAGAGGATCAAGTGACAACTGAAGTTGCTGTTGAAACAAAGGCAGAAGAAACTGAAGTCACAGAAGTAAAAACAGAGGATCAAGTAACAACTGAAGTTGCTGCTGAGACAAAGGCAGAGCTGGAGGAAGTCACAGAGGTAACAGGAAAAGAACAAGTAACAACTGAAGGTGCAATTGAAACAAAGGAAGAGGAGACTGAAGTCAAAGAGGAGAAAGCAGAGGACCAAGCAACAACTGAAGGTGCCATTCAGATAAAGACAGAGGATGTTGAGGTCACAGAGGTGAAACCTGATGAACAAGTAATAACTGAAGGTGCTGTTGAAACAAAGGCAGAAGAAACTGAAGTCACAGAAGTAAAAACAGAGGATCAAGTAGCAACTGAAGTTGCTGCTGAGACAAAGGCAGAGCTGGAGGAAGTCACAGAGGTAACAGGAAAAGAACAAGTAACAACTGAAGGTGCGATTGAAACAAAGGAAGAGGAGACTGAAGTCAAAGAGGAGAAAGGAGAGGACCAAGCAACAACTGAAGGTGCCATTCAGATAAAGACAGAGGATGTTGAGGTCACAGAGGTGAAACCTGATGAACAAGTAATAACTGAAGGTGCTGTTGAAACAAAGGCAGAAGAAACTGAAGTCACAGAAGTAAAAACAGAGGATCAAGTAGCAACTGAAGTTGCTGCTGAGACAAAGGCAGAGCTGGAGGAAGTCACAGAGGTAACAGGAAAAGAACAAGTAACAACTGAAGGTGCGATTGAAACAAAGGAAGAGGAGACTGAAGTCAAAGAGGAGAAAGGAGAGGACCAAGCAACAACTGAAGGTGCCATTCAGATAAAGACAGAGGATGTTGAGGTCACAGAGGTGAAACCTGATGAACAAGTAATAACTGAAGGTGCTGTTGAAACAAAGGCAGAAGAAACTGAAGTCACAGAAGTAAAAACAGAGGATCAAGTAGCAACTGAAGTTGCTGCTGAGACAAAGGCAGAGCTGGAGGAAGTCACAGAGGTAACAGGAAAAGAACAAGTAACAACTGAAGGTGCGATTGAAACAAAGGAAGAGGAGACTGAAGTCAAAGAGGAGAAAGGAGAGGACCAAGCAACAACTGAAGGTGCCATTCAGATAAAGACAGAGGATGTTGAGGTCACAGAGGTGAAACCTGACGAACAAGTAATAACTGAAGGTGCTGTTGACACAAAGGCAGAGGAAACTGAAGTCACAGAAGCAAAAGCAGAGGAACAAGCAACAACTGAAGGTGTGGCAGAAACAAAGGCAGAGCTGGACAAAGTCACTGAGGTAACAGCAAAAGAACAAGTAACAACTGAAGGTGCTGCTGAAACAAAGGAAGAGGAGGCTGAAGTCAAAGAGGACAAGACAGAGGAACAAGTAACAACTGAAGGTGCTGTTGACACAAAGGCAGAAGAGGCGGAAATCACAGAAGTAAAAGCAGAGGATCAAGTAACAACTGAAGTTCCTGTTGAAACAAAGGAAGAGGAGACTGAAGTCACAGAAGTAAAAGCAGAGGAACAAGCAACAACTGAAGGTGCCATTAAGGCAAAGACAGAGGATGTTGAAGTCACAGAGGTAACAGCAAAAGAACAAGTAACAACTGAAGGTACTGTTGAAACAAAGGAAGAGGAGGCTGAAGTCAAAGAGGATAAGACAGAGGAACAAGTAACAACTGAAGGTGTGGTTGACACAAAGGCAGAAGAGGCGGAAGTCACAGAAGTAAAAGCAGAGGATCAAGTAACAACTGAAGTTGCTGCTGAAACAAAGGAAGAGGAGACTGAAGTCAAAGAGGAGAAAGCAGAGGAACAAGTAACAACTGAAGGTGCTGTTGAGACAAAGGCAGAGGAGGCAGAAGTCACAGAAGTAAAAGCAGAGGATCAAGTAACAACTGAAGTTGCTGTTGAAACAAAGGCAGAAGGGACTGAAGTCACAGAAGTAAAAGCAGAGGATCAAGTAACAACTGAAGTTGCTGTTGAAACAAAGGCAGAAGAGACTGAAGTCACAGAAGTAAAAGCAGAGGGTCAAGTAACAACTGAAGTTGCTGTTGAAACAAAGACAGAAGAGACTGAAGTCACAGAAGTAAAAGCAGAGGAACAAGTAACAACTGAAGGTGCTGTTGACACAAAGGCAGAAGAGGCGGAAGTCACAGAAGTAAAAGCAGAGGAACAGGCAACAACTGAAGGTGTGGCAGAAACAAAGGCAGAGGAGGACGAAGTCACAGAGGTAACAGCAAAAGAACAAGTAACAACTGAAGGTGCTGTTGAAGCAAAGGCAGAAGAGGCGGAAGTCACAGAAGTAAAAGCAGAGGAACAAGTAACAACTGAAGGTGGCATTCAGGCAAAGACAGAGGACGTTGAGGTCACAGAGGTGAAACCTGACGAACAAGTGACAAGTGAAGGTGCTGTTGACACAAAGGCAAAAGAGGCGGAAGTCACAGAAGTAAAAGCAGAAGAACAAGTAACAAATGAAGCTGCTGTTGAAACAAAGGTGGAGGAGGTTGAAGTCAAGGAGGAGAAAGCAGTGGATCAACTAACAACTGAAGGCGCTGTTGAAACAAAGGCAGAAGAGGGTGAAGTCAAAGTGGACAAGGCAGAGAAACAAGTAACAACTGAAGGTGCTGTTGAAACAAAGGCAGAAGAGGGTGAAGTCAAAGAGGACAAGGCAGAGGAACAAGTAACAACTGAAGGTGCTGTTGAAACAAAGGCAGAAGAGGGTGAGGTCAAAGAGGACAAGGCAGAGGAACAAGTAACAACTGAAGGTGCTGTTGAAACAAAGGCAGAAGAGGGTGAAGTCAAAGAGGACAAGGCAGAGGAACAAGTAACAACTGAAGGTGCTGTTGAAACAAAGGCAGAAGAGGGTGAAGTCAAAGAGGACAAGGCAGAGAAACAAGTAACAACTGAAGGTGCTGTTGAAACAAAGGCAGAAGAGGGTGAAGTCAAAGAGGACAAGGCAGAGGAACAAGTAACAACTGAAGGTGCTGTTGAAACAAAGGCAGAAGAGGGTGAGGTCAAAGAGGACAAGGCAGAGGAACAAGTAACAACTGAAGGTGCTGTTGTAACAAAGGCAGAAGAGGGTGAAGTCAAAGAGGACAAGGCAGAGGAACAAGTAACAACTGAAGGTGCTGTTGAAACAAAGGCAGAAGAGGGTGAAGTCAAAGAGGACAAGGCAGAGGAACAAGTAACAACTGAAGGTGCTGTTGAAAGAAAGGCAGAAGAGGGTGAAGTCAAAGAGGACAAGGCAGAGGAACAAGTAACAACTGAAGGTGCCATTGAAACAAAGGCAGAAGAGGGTGAAGTCAAAGAGGACAAGGGAAAGGAACAAGTAACAACTGAAGGTGCTGTTGACAGAAAGGCAGAAGAAGTGGAAGTCACAGAAGTGAAGGCAGAGGATCAAGTAACAACTGAAGGCGCTGTTGAAACAAAGGCAGAAGAGGGTGAAGTCAAAGAGGAGAAGGCAGAGGAACAAGTATCAACTGAAGATGCTGTTGAGACAAAAGCAGAAGTGGGCGAAGTCAAAGACGCGAAAGCAGATGAACAAGTAACAACTGAAGGTGCTGTTGAAACAAAGGCAGAGGAGATCGAGGTCAAGGACGAGAAAGCAGAGGAACAAGTAACAACTGAACATGCTGTTGACACAAAGGCAGAAGACGCGGGAGTCAAAGAGGAACAAGCAACAACTGAAGGTGCTGTTGAATCAAAAAAAGAGGAGGCTGAAGTCAAACAGCACAAAGAAGAAGAACAAGTAACAACTGAAGGTGCTGTTGAAACAAAGGAAGTCAAAGAGGACAAGGCAGAGGAACAAGTAACAACTGAAGGTGGCATTCAGGCAAAGACAGAGGACGTTGAAGTCACAGAGGTGAAACCTGACGAACAAGTAACAAGTGAAGGTGCTGTTGACACAAAGGCAAAAGAGGCGGAAGTCACAGAAGTAAAAGCAGAGGATCAAGTAACAACGGAAGTTGCGGTTGAAACAAAGGCGGAACAGACTGAAGTCACAGAGGTAAAAGCAGAAGAACAAGTAACAAATGAAGCTGCTGTTGAAACAAAGGCGGAGGAGGTTGAAGTCAAGGAGGAGAAAGCAGTGGATCAAGTAACAACTGAAGGCGCTGTTGAAACAAAGGCAGAAGAGGGTGAAGTCAAAGAGGACAAGGCAGAGGAACAAGTAACAACTGAAGCTGCTGTTGAAACAAAGGCAGAAGAGGGTGAAGTCAAAGAGGACAAGGCAGAGGAACAAGTAACAACTGAAGCTGCTGTTGAAACAAAAGCAGAAGAGGGTGAAGTCAAAGAGGACAAGGCAGAGGAACAAGTAACCAGAAAGGCAGAAGAAGTGGAAGTCACAGAAGTGAAGGCAGAGGATCAAGTAACAACTGAAGGCGCTGTTGAAACAAAGGCAGAAGAGGGTGAAGTCAAAGAGGACAAGGCAGAGGAACAAGTAACAACTGAAGGTGCTGTTGAGACAAAAGCAGAAGTGACCGAAGTCAAAGACGCGAAAGCAGATGAACAAGTAACAACCGAAGGTGCTGTCGAAACAAAGGCAGAAGAGACTGAAGTCGCAGAGGTAACAGAAAAAGAACAAGTAGCAACTGAAGGTGCTGTTGAGACAAAGGCAAAGGTGGCCGAAGTCAAAGACGTGAAAGCAGATGAACAAGTAACAACTGAACATGCTGTTGACACAAAGGCAGAAGACGCGGGAGTCAAAGAGGAACAAGCAACAACTGAAGGTGCTGTTGAATCAAAAAAAGAGGAGGCTGAAGTCAAACAGGACAAAGAAGAAGAACAAGTAACAACTGAAGATGCTGTTGATGCAAAGACAGAAGAGGCGGAAGTCAGAGAAGTAAAAGCAGAGGAACAAGTAACAACTAACGGTGCTGTTAAAAGAACGGCAGAGGAGACTGTCACAGAGGTAAAAGCCGAAGAACAAGTAATAACTGAAGGTGCTGTTCAGAGAAAAGCAGAAGAGGCCATACTCACAGAGGTAAAAGCAGAGCAACAAGTAACAACAGAAGGTGCTGATGAAACAAAGGCAGAAGTCAAAGAGGAGAAAGTAGAGGACCAAGTAGCAGCTGAAGGCCCCATTGAAACAAAAGCAGAAGAGGCGGAAGTCACAGGGGCTAAGGTAGAAAAGAAAACAATGACTGAAGCTGTCAATGAGACAAAGGCAGAGGGGGCTGAAGTCACAGAGGTTAAGGCAGAAGAGAATACAACAAGTGATGGTCTGTTTGAGGCAAAGGCAGAGGGGGCCGAAGTCACAGAGGTTAAGGCAGAAGAGAAAACAGTAACTGAAACTGCCATTCAGACAAAGGCAGAAGGGGCTGAAGTCACAGAGGTTACGGTGGAGGAGAAAAAAGGAACTGAAGCTGCCATTGAGACAAAGGCAGAAGGGGCTGATGTCACAGAAGTGAAAGCAGAAGAACAAGTAAGAGCTGAAGGTCCTGTTGAGACAAAGGCAGAACAGGCCACAGTCACAGATGTTAAAACCGAAGAGAAAACTGTGACTGAAGGTCCCAATGAGGCGGAGGAGGCCAAAGACACAGCGGTGATTGCAGAAGATAAAACGGTAACTGAAGGGCGCTCTGAGACAAAGATAGAGGAGGTCACAGTTACAGAGGTGCAAGCAGGGGAACAAGTAGCAACTGAAGGTGTTGCTGAGGCAAAGGGAGAGGAGGCCGAAGTTTCAGAGGTTAAAGAAGAGAAAACAGCAGCGGAAGGCCCCATTGAAACAAAAGCAGAAGAGGCCGAAGTCACAGAGGCTAAGGTTGAAGAGAGAACAATGACTGAAGCTGCCAATGAGACAAAAGCAGAGGGGGCTGAAGTCACAGAGGATAAGGCAGACGAGAATACAACAAGTGAAGGTCTGGTTGAGGCAAAGGCAGAAGGTGCTGAAGTCACAGAAGTTAAGGTTAAGGCAGAGGAGAAAGCAGGAACTGAAGCTGCCATTGAGACAAAGGCAGAAGGGGCTGAAGTCACAGAAGAGAAGACAGCAAGTGAATCTGCCATTGAGACAAAAGCAGAAGGGGCAGAGGTTAAGACAGAAGAGAAGACAGAAAGTGGTGGAATGGAGACAAAGGCAGACCAGGCCGAAATCACAGAGGTTAAGGCAGAAGAGAAGACAACAAAAGTAGTGAAGACACAAGCTGTTTCGAGAACCATTAAGAAGACTGGGAGTCAGGCAACTAATGTGAAGGATTTCAAGGTCCGGCCAATGTTTTGGCCCAGAAAATACGCCCCTGGAATTGCCAGTAGAAGTAGCATAATTCAGAAGGCACAGATCAAGAAAGAACTGCACAGATCAGCTGGTAGTCGGCATATGAGCAGAATGCGCAGGGAGTCCAGAGCTGCAATCGGACACCGAATCAGTAGTAGTGGCGCAATTGCCAGCGGCAGTGAGGTGGCGCTTCGTTTCTCTTTGGTGTCGTCAAGTCTATCTGGTCAGATGCTAACGGTTCGCTTCCGTGAGGCACCAGGTGAGACTGCGAAAGGAACAACAAATGAGAGTGCAAATGATGCTCCCAGTAGCAGCTCACAGTATGTTGTGAGTGGCACACACAGAGATGTCAACCAATCGTTCCAATATCACCGAATTCGACAAGCAGAGGGACGCATGATCAGCCAATCAGCAGACACTTCATTTTTGCTCAGCACCAGAAACCGAAACTACAAGCTGTTCTACTTGTCTGAACCTTGAGTGTGTGCATTGCGGTACTCATCCTATTTACTGATTTACATCTCTGATTCATCTGTCAAACTGTGCCTAATTAAAACTTTATTTTAATTGCTCTTATAAACGCCCTACATTATGACAGTACCAATCTTTGCATGTAGTTTCGGAGGCGCCATCATCATTTTACACCTCCATCCCACTTAGGAAAAATTGATCTTATTCTGTTGCGCAAATTATGCATGCCCTGGACCTAAACTCCAGTTACAACTTTGGTCCTGAGGGGCCCAAATCACTCAACTCTGATGACTCTATCATACACAGCGCGCCAAGGCTGCCGGTATAAGATTAGCTTTGGCGCTCAACGTGCATTTCGCGAGAAAGTCAGCTTAGGTGACGAAGAGAGGGGGCCAGACATGGGCTAGCATTTCGGCTGATGGGGGTAGAATTTTCAATTCCTGAGGGGGGTAGGAGCGCCTGATGGGGGGGCTGAGGGGGTGGTAAGCCAAAAAGTCCGATTTTTGGCGAAAATCAGGGTTTTTTTTGGTTATTTTTCATTAAAATAAGTTAAAATTAGCTATTCTGAGCTCATTTACGCGGGGTATTTTTATGTTTTTAAAACAGGCCCTCCGGAGCGTTCCTGTACCGATGCGTCCCCTAGGGGTACTTTTATGTTTGGAAAACAGGCCCTCCAGAGCGTGCCCTGTACTGATGCGTCTCTAGGGGTACTTTTATATTTGGAAAATTGTTAGGCCCAGACCCAACTCAGGCTTCCAAAAGTCGGTGACGGTAAATACGTAGGTAAATGGGAACCAAACTGGAGCTGCCGTTGCACCTAATGACAGCAAAGGGGAGGGATGTTTGCACTTGCAGGCAGGTATTCCGAAAATAATTGGCATACCGGGTATCGGTATTTATAAAAGTTGCAACTACTTGGAGATTTAAGCTGTTCTGTTTTAGTGCTTTTACTACCACTTCTTTGTGAAGTCGTTTAAACTTCGCGCGCTTTGTGTTGTTTCACATGAAGCAATATTACAGTAAGCCGCCGAGGCAGCGCCGGGGGCGCTATCGTAAAATCCGGTTCCTTATAAAGTTTAACGGATCCAAGAAAGTATAACGGATCCAAGAAAGTATAACGGATCCAAGCCACCGGCGCACTATTCAAGTTTGACGGATCCATACTATTCAAGTTTGACGGATCCAACTGCACTATTCAATTTTAACGGATCGATGCAAATTTATGAACTATTTAGTTTTGACAGATCCTTAAAATACGCAACTACCCCAAATTCGGCGCCCACCATACTATTCAACTTTGACGGATCCATACTATTCAATTTTGACGGATCCAACTGCACTATTCAATTTCAACGGATCCAACTGCACTATTCAATTTTAACGGATCCATACTATTCAATTTCACAAAATGATAAATATAGAGATAGAGTACACATTTCATGAAGTTTCCTTATACAAATAATTGGTATCAATTTAGTGGCAATGTAAGATGTGTCACTCTTTCATGTCTGTTCGCAGTGGCAGCATGTTTGAAGATTCAAACTTGCTTATACGCCAAATTCTTGCGCTGCTCTTCATGTGGAGTTCTAGTCCAACCAGCAATATGCAGCATATCACTACTGAAACTGCAGTTGCAGAAGAAAATACTGTGACAAAATATTTCAACTTATTCAGAGACATTGCTCAGAACTGGTATGCAAGTCTTTGTATTGTGTCCATCCATGGGATCTGGGAACATACCCTCTCCCTTGTTCACTGCTGCCCACGCCTAAGTCGTCCATATACCCTCTGGAAAATTTTGGCTTTTCTTTCTGGCAATTTTACAGCGATTTTTGGCGGTTTTTGGGATATAGCCCTACACCCCAGGCAGATTCATACCTCTCTTCCCACATTTAAAATAGTCATGTCCTACAGGTGCCAAGACAATCACTTCACGCAAAAGTTAGGTGGGCCTGGCAGTATTGTTGAGATTGACGAATACATTTTTTTCAAAACCAAATATCAAGTGGGCCAACGAAGAGAACATAGTTGGGTATTTGGAATTTTTGAGCGTGGAACAAATCGGGTAATTATGGTACCTGTTCCAAGGACAGATGCACAAACGTTAATACCAATACTTGAACAATATGTACGTAGAAGCAGGTGAAATCTATGTGTTATGTTGACTTCTTCAGCTGATTCTGTGGCTGTTCAGGAACACACATCGTTTCTGACATGTGGGCTGCATATGGTGGAATTAACAACAGAATGCATGTTCAACAAGGTGTACTGCAACAAAAGTACCATCACGACTGGGTTAATCACAGGTTCGATAATAAATCATAACTTTGATCTGAAAAACGTTTTTCAGACAAAATTTTGTTGATCCAAACAATCCTCTTGTTCATGTACAGGGAATTGAAGTAACATGGAGTGCAACAAAAGCCATGCTAAGAAATTTACATGGGACAAGTAGAGATAAATTTCCTACCTACTTATTCCAATACATGTTTAGGAGAGCCCATAACAATGAAAAATTTTTTCAGCATATGGTTTTTTGGATAAGACATTATTATCCTGTGTAGACAACGAATTATGTTGTGTGAAATATACTGTACGTCTAAAACCATGACACCAACTAGCCCAGCTCAGCATAATACACATGGTATAGTGACAGAAGTGCAATAAATACCAATCAACAAGACTGTTGCATGCGGTTTTGGGTGAATGTCCTCTGTCACAAACAAGGTGCAAATACTGCTTATGTGCAGGTTGAACTAAGTGTCATCAATGACTATGAGGCATCGGCAGAAGCATCAGAGATTATGAATTACAACTAGAATCCATTATGGGTGAAGTTCAAAGCAGCTTACAGTAGGTGCTATCTGCAATGCATCATAACTGCAATAGGGTATTCAAGTATTTATTTTCAGACAAAACCTATGACAGTGTGGAGGAAGAGCGCGAGCGTTTTACAATATTTATTAAGAACAAATGGTTCGTTGAAACACATATGAATGTGACAGGAAAAACTTTTCATGTGTCAATGAACCATCTGGCTGATTTAGTCAGTAAAGTCTAACGATTTTAATGGTATACACGGAAACGTTTCAGAAATCTGAAGAGTACAGCTACCGAAATGGGTTTCAGTGCAACTATGCAAACACTTCTCACACCAGCAGTGCGAAGTGCACAGACTTATGCAAAATGGTGTAATTGCTAACCAAATCGACTGGAGAAAGCATGGATATGTATCTGAAGTTAAGAATCAGGTGTTACATTCAATAATCTCCATGTTTCACAGCAGAAGTATTTTGTTCCATCTCTAGGGTCATTGTGGTTCATGCTGGGCATTTAGTGCAGTAAGAGTCTTGTTCCAATAATTGCAGAAAACGTTGCCAAATACATGGATTTAGACAGGAGCACTTGAGGGGCAAGAGCGGCGCAGAACTGGAAAGCTGGTCTCTTTGTCAGAACAAAATCTGATAGACTGTTCATCAAAATTTGGAAACCAAGGTTGCAATGGTGGTCTGATGGCTTCGGCTTTTCAGTACGTTAAAGAGACTAATGGTGATATGGGGTAATGAAATGGACATGTTGGTCTGATCATAGGGCCGTACAGGCCCCCCCAATATATCGGATCGGATCGGATCGGAGACTAATGGTCTGGACACAGAAAACTCATATCCATATGAAGCCACTGTAATCAATTAAGAATAAACAAAAAGTATTGTTAAACTTCCAAATTGCAGGTAAACGACTGCAGATTTAACAGACAATTTGTTGGTGGAAATGCAACTGGTTTTATTAGAATCCCAGAAGGAAATGAGCTGCTATTGCAGAATGCTGTAGCCACTGTTGGTCCAGTATCAGCAGCTATTGATGCTTCACATAACAGCTTCAAACTATATAGTAAAGGTTAGTTCACCACATCGTAGTGGCCAACAAACACAGCGTTACACAAACTGCAGGTGTTTATTTTGAACCAGACTGCAGTCCCGTGGACTTAGACCACGCGGTGCTCATTGTTGGATATGGAACGACAATCAAAGGCGATCAGTATTGGCTCGTGAAAAACAGGAATGTAGATTATTATCTAGTAACAACGTTTATCTGAAACGTTTTAGCTGGGGAACAGCGTGGGGAGAAAATGGATACATCAAAATGGCTCGTAATAAGAACAACATGTGTGGTATTGCAACTTACGCTAGTTAGCCTACTGTCTAGTACTGTGATAATAAATTATAACCTTCAACGCATTCAGAAATGTGCACATTTGCATTGATCCATTAAAATTGAATAGTACAGTTGGATCCGTTGAAATTGAATAGTGCAGTTGGATCCGTTGAAATTGAATAGTGCAGTTGGATCTGTCAAAATTGAATAGTATGGTTCCGACAAAATTGAATAGTACGGCGGGCGACGAATTTGGGGCTTGTTGCGTATTTTAAGGATCCGTCAAACCTAAATAGTTCATAAATTTGCATCGATCCGTTAAAATTGAATAGGGCAGTTGGATCCGTTAAAATTGAATAGTATGGATCCGTCAAACTTGAATAGTGCGCCGGTCGCTTGAATCCGTTAAAATTGAATAGTGCAGTTGGATCCGTCAAACTTGAATAGTATGGATCCGTCAAACTTGAATAGTGCGCCGGTGGCTTGGATCCGTTATACTATTCATGGATCCGTTATACTTTCTTGGATCCGTTAAACTTTATAAGGAACCGGATTTTACGATAGCGCCGCGCCGGGTGGGGGGAATGGCCGGGAATCTTTACGCTTTAGTAGTTCGCACCGTTACGCACCGTTCGCATCAGCAGCGACCCCAATTGGGCGCCGATATTTCGGAGTGGTGAATTTGCTTAGATCGATCAGAGAACCGTTCTATTTCAGCTTGCATTAACAAATTACGCGTTTTGGTGGAAAAGTAGCTGGAAAATCAGCTTGTATTAAAATTTTAAAAGAAAAAAGCGAAAATAATCACGTGTGTGTGTCACGGCAGCCCCGGCACCCATGGAAGCGGTGTGTTTGTGGGTTCAAAACCTGTTGAGGCGATGGGAAGTAGTCGACACAAAGCCCAACCCAGGCCGTCGAAAGTCAGCAATGGCAAGTAGATAAATGGGGACCAAACCTTAGCTGTCTTGCACCCACCCACCCAAAAGGGGAGGGTTGTTGTTAAGGAGGCTGCCGGACCTTCTGTCTCTTCCTGCTCTATAGCAGTTGGCTACTCCTATTCCGAAAGGACAAACAGTTACAACAACAAAATAACAATTCGACTGGACATACAATGCAGCGGAACCACTGACAGCATCACCAATATCGGGTTTGTCCTTGGTGTCAGCCGTGAAGTAAAAACATTTGGATAGTTAGTTTAATGGTTGCCCCATCAGCGAAACCCATCAGGTCCAATTTTTCGGTCAAATCATTTCCCATTTTGGTACTATGTCAATCAGAAAGCATAACAGAAAAAGCAATTGCACTAAATGACCAGAAAGCTGCTACTAACTAACACCGAATCTTTGGGGGCGTGCAAAAATTACATAATGGCATGAGGGGGGAGGTTCGCCAAATGATTACTAATCATTACGGTGGGGGAGGGGGAGTATTGGTTTCATCGTTAACAAAAAGCCACCCAATGATGGCTTCTATGTAAAACAAAGTCTGTATGTACATGTATGTAGTTGTAGCTCATCAATAAAGAAAACTAAGAAAATTATCAATTGTTACTATATACTGATGTTATTTTAATAAAAACGTCGTTTTACTTGGAAATGAACGCAAAAATTTCGGCTCTACCTCTTCAAAAAATTGAAATTTCGGTTGGGTGCCAAATTATTAGGGTGGGGGACAGAAAATTATTATGGGCAATTATCCGGAGGGGACGGAGTCCGAAAATGGGCAAAAATACTATTACGTAACTTTTGCATGCCCCTTTTGTCTATGTGAATGCTTGAAAAATCGGGTAGTCAGCAAGATTGATGACTAAAGAACTAAAGAAGAGTACGCGACAAAGATGCACATTCTGTTCTTTTACTGATGCTTTCTCGTTAAAAGATTTAATGCACCCAGCTACTTTTCCACCAAAACGCGTAATTTGTTAATGCAAGCTGAAATAGAACGGTTCTCTGATCGATCTAAGCAAATTCACCGCTCCGAAAGATCGGCGCCCAATGGGGGTCGCTGCTGGTGCGAACGGTGCGTAACGGTGCGAACGGTGCGTAAACTACTAACTGCCAAATAAATCGGCAATTCGGTTTCTTCGAGCCGTCGAGCCGTTCGAGCCGTTGGAGCCGTTCGCACCGGCAGGTAACGCTGTGGGCGCTGAATTTTGTGCAATTGGCAGAACGTTTTCAGGCTGTGATACTTCTTCAATATGCTTTGTGCTTTCACTCACATCTCTTCTGGCCAACTCCGAATCGCCGTGCCGAAATACTATCCCAAGAATCGGCCGATTCAGTGTGGAAATCAATGAAACTAACGATTTTCCCTCAGATTGCAACGATTTCAACTCTTCAAGCTGTGATACTTCTTCAATGTGCATTGTGCTTTCACTCACATCTCTCTTTATCAACTCCGAATCGCCATGCCGAAATACTATCCCGCGAATCGGCCGATTCAGTTGTGGAAATCAATTAAACTGATTATTTCCCTTCAGATTGCAACGATTTCAACTCTTCAAGCTGTGATGCTTCCTCAATGTGCTTTGTGCTTTTACTTACATCTCTCTTTATCAACTCCGAATCGCCATGCCGAAATACTATCCCAAGAATCGGCCGATTCAGTTGTCGAAATCAATTAAACTGACGATTTCCCTTCAGATTGTAACGATTTCAACTCTTCAAGCTGTGATACTTCTTCAATGTGCTTTGTGGTTGTACTCACATCACATCTCTCTTGGCCAACTCGGAATCGCCATGCCGAAATACTATCCCGCGAATCGGCCGATTCAGTTGTGTAAAAATAAATGAAACTAACGATTTTCCTTCTGACTGCAACGATTTCAGCTCTTCAAGCTGTGATACTTCTTCAATGTGCTTTGTGGTTTTACTCACATCTCTCTTGGCCAACTCGGAATCGCCATGCCGAAATACTATCCCGAGAATCGGCCGATTTAGTTGTGGAAATCAATTAAACTGATTATTTCCCTTCAGATTATAACGATTTCAGCTCTTCAGTCTGTGATGCTTCTTCAATGTGCTTTGTGCTTTCACTCACATCTCTTCTGGCCAACTCCGATTCGCTAAGCCGAAGTATCATCCCGAGAATCGGCCGATTCGGTGGTGGAAATTTTAAACAGACAATGTTCCTTCAGATTGTCCATATTTCCTCAATACACTCTCTGTCCTGTATTTTTCAGGGTGCTTTGTTTACCCCCTAATATATGTACCCCCTAAAATCTGTACCTCCAAATCTGTACCCCCAAAATTTGTACCCCCAAAATGGTTTCTGTCCCTGAATTTTTTGCGCCCTGTATTATTATGCTTTATTTGTAAGCCCCAAATTTGTCCCCCCAATTTGCCCCCCCCCGCCCTAAATTTCTTACCCCCATTTTTTAGTCCGAAATGTTTTGCTCTCTGTATTTTCCATACATGTACATGTAACAGGGGGTCCGGGGAGTGCCACCACCGACTTAGACCAGACGATTTTAGCAATTTTAGTGTCTGAAATTTAAAAAATGGCAAAAATTTGATCAAAAAATTACTTGCCAGAAAATCGGAGGGTGTTCTGAAAAATTGTCTGGGGGGTCCCGCATACATGTAGGAGGGGGGTTTTGGGGGGTTTAGCCCCCCAGGCCCGATTTTCGGCAAACCCCCCCCCCCCAGCCGAATTCTGGGGGGGTTTTTTTCTGAAACCCTATTTTGGGTTACAAACTGCTAAAATTCAGGGTTTCAAGACTTATATACCGTAATTTAGCATTTCAAAAGCCCTAAATAGGGTTCCGGAACCCTATTTAGGGTTTCAGAAACCCAAAGTAATGCCTCCGGAACCCTATTTAGGGTTTCAGAAACCCTAAATAGGGTTCCGAAACCCTGTTTTGGGTACCTGAAAGCCTAAATAGGGTTCCGGAACCCTAATTTGGGTTTCTGAAACCCTAAATAGGGTTCCGGAGCCCTACTTTGGGTTTCTGAAACCCTAAATAGGGTTCCGGAACCCTAATTTGGGTTTCTGAAACCCTAAATAGGGTTCCGGAGCCCTACTTTGGGTTTCAAAAACCCTAAATAGGGTTCCGGAACCCTAATTTGGGTTTCACAGAGACTAAACAGGGTTTCTGAAACCCTAAATAGGGTTCCGGGACCCTAATTTGGGTTTCAAAAGCCCTAAATAGGGTTCTGGAACCCTAATTTGGGTCTCAAAAACCCTAAACAGGGTTTCAGTGCCCTAATTTTTGTTTCAAAATCTCTAAATAGGGTTCCAGATACAAATTTTAGCTGTATTCTGTCGAGTAAAATAGAGCTTTTTTGCATGTTTTAAAGCAAAAACATGTTTTTTGCACGTTTTTAAAAAAAAATAGGATTTTCTGCACATTTTAAACCAATAAATAGGGTTTTAAACGGTATTTTTGCACTTCAGACAGGATTTTTACCCGATTCTTAGTCCTCAAAACCCTGTTTTGAGCCCAAAAAAAGGTCGCTAAAACCCACTTTTGGACACCAAAAAAAGGTCGCTGAAACCCCCTTTGGAAATAGTGCTGAAACCCTATTTTGGATCTGGAAAACCCCCCCCCAGCCGAAAACCCAGCTACATGTATGGGGTCCCGACCGGGGGTGGTCTGGACAAATCGGTGGTGGCACACCCCGGACCCCCTGTTACATGTATGGAAAATACAGAGAGCAAAACATTTCGGACTAAAAAATGGGGGGTAAGAAATTTAGGGGGGGGGGCAAATTTGGTGGGGCAAATTGGGGGGGGGGGACAAATTTGGGGGTGGGAAATAAAGCATAATAATACAGGGCGCAAAAAGTTCAGGGACAGAAACCATTTTGGGGTACAAATTTTGGGGGTACGGATTTGGTGGTACAGATTTTAGGGGGTACATATTTTAGGGGGTAAACAAAGCACCCTGAAAAATACAGGGCAGAGAGAGTGTATCGAGGAAAAATGGACAATCTGAAGGAAAATCGTCAGTTTAAAATTTCCACCACCGAATCGGCCGATTCTTGGGATGATACTTCGGCTTAGCGAATCGGAGTTGGCCAGAAGAGATGTGAGTGAAAGCACAAAGCACATTGAAGAAGCATCACAGACTGAAGAGCTGAAATCGTTGCAATCAGAAGGAAAATCGTTAGTTTCTTTTATTTTTCCACAACTGAATCGGCCGATTCGCGGGATAGTATTTCGGCATGGCGATTCAGAGTTGGCCAAGAGAGATGTGAGTAAAACCACAAAGCACATTGAAGAAGTATCACAGCTTAAAGAGTTGAAATCGTTACAATCTGAAGGGAAATCGTCAGTTTAATTGATTTCGACAACTGAATCGGCCGATTCTTGGAATAGTATTTCGGCATGGCGATTCGGAGTTGATAAAGAGAGATGTAAGTAAAAGCACAAAGCACATTGAGGAAGCATCACAGCTTGAAGAGTTGAAATCGTTGCAATCTGAAGGGAAATAATCAGTTTAATTGATTTCCACAACTGAATCGGCCGATTCGCGGGATAGTATTTCGGCATGGCGATTCGGAGTTGATAAAGAGAGATGTGAGTGAAAGCACAATGCACATTGAAGAAGTATCACAGCTTGAAGAGTTGAAATCGTTGCAATCTGAGGGAAAATCGTTAGTTTCATTGATTTCCACACTGAATCGGCCGATTCTTGGGATAGTATTTCGGCACGGCGATTCGGAGTTGGCCAGAAGAGATGTGAGTGAAAGCACAAAGCATATTGAAGAAGTATCACAGCCTGAAAACGTTCTGCCAATTGCACAAAATTCAGCGCCCACAGCGTTACCTGCCGGTGCGAACGGCTCGACGGCTCGAAGAAACCGAATTGCCAAATAAATCTACCGCCTGCTAAATAGCGCTAAATATTGATCCGGAGATCACCGGGCCGCACCGGGTGGGGTGGGCTGGGGGATTAGGGATGCAAATGGTATAAAAAATACCAAATACCAAATAGTGAATGGTATTTTCTGAACCAAATAATACCGAATAGGTTTCAAAATAAGTCCCAAGCAATCTGAACTAATTCAAAAGATTATCTCTGATTTCGTGACCCAAATCAAGCTTTCTTTACCACGTTCAGATAACCCCTGCACTACTGGAAAAGGAATTTTAACAAGCTCATGTTCACATGTCTTTCAGTTGAGGCTAGTCAAATAACGGCTTTTCAGTCATAAAGGAAGCATCTCCGATGTACACGGCCCAGGTTAAGAAGTTTGGACAAAAGTGGAACATTCAGTTCAAACATCAATTTTAAGCATTTGTGCTGATATAACAGCTATATAAACAGTTCTAATCCATTTTGTTACTGTTTTAAGCAAGAAAATAGAGAAAAATGAGCTCAAATGTTGTAAAACATACCACGATCGCAAAATAAGCTGAACTATTAGCTGAAAAGTCCAAACAATTCTGTTATTTAAACTATTTGGGATCAGGTGTAGCTGGGGGGGGAATCAGGAACCGATCCCAAACAGAAATTAATGTGTTTAATAATTATAAATTAACGATTTCTATCGATAAATATCGATTTTCGACAATTTTTTTGGCAAAATTCTAAAATTTCATAATCGTCCAAAATGGTCATGTCCTATATCATTTGAAAGCCCTTCGCCTGACGCGTCTAATGATCACTAAATCAGCATAGAGCAAGCTCCGGATGGCCTGTTTTCCAAATATAAAATACCCCTAGGAGGACGCATCAGTATAGGCACGCTCCGGATGGCCTGTTTTAAAAACATAAAAATACCCCTAGGGGACGCATCAGTATGGGGCACCCTCCGGAGGGCCTGTTTTAAAAACATAAAAATACCCCTAGGGGGACGCATCAGTATAGGCATGCTCTGGAGGGCCTGTTTTCCAAATATAAAAATACCCCTACGGGTACGCATCAGTATATGGCACGTTCCGGAGTCGTATAGTCATTAGAAAGCTAATTAATTAGTATCTAGTCTATTTCTGACCTTCCCTGATTTCCCCCCCCCCCCCAGCTACCCGTCGTAACCCACTATGTGGTATTATTTGGTATACAAAAATACCAAATGCCAAATAATACCATTTCTCAAAAAATACCAAATAATACCGAATAATGCCAAATAATACCGGATACCATTTGCATCCCTAGGGGGATGCATGCAAATGCAACCGAAGTTCGGTATTTATTCCGTTTGAACCGAATAATTCGGTTACTAGTGCTATTCGAATTCGGTATTTTTCAAACCGAATAATACCGAATATTGTAAAAACCGTTAAATTGCACTGTTTTGCTTAAATTTGCGCAGAAATCACCGAGATATTTATTTCTTCTTTTACATCTCTCTGTTCATTTAGCGGCGATTCTGGAGTTTATGCACTTAAATTCAAAAACAGCCTATATCGATTGCTTACTTACAAAATATTGATTATATCGATTAGGGGAATCATACCCCCTTTAAAAAATTAAAAATTTTTTTTTCATTTTCAACTTTCTCCCCCCTTAAATTCTCAGTAACCCGAAGGTTGAAACCTCTTGTATAGTAGGGATGCAAATGGTATCCGGTATTATTTGGTGTTATCTGGTATTATTTGGTATTTTTTGAGAAATTGTATTATTTGTTTTTTTGTATACCAAATAATACCGGATAATACCAAATATTTTAAATAACAGAGTTACTTGGAGGGACTTTCAGCTAATAGTTCAGCTTATTTTGCGATCGTGGTATGTTTTACAACATTTGAGCTAATTTTCCTCTTTATTTTCTTGCTTAACGCAGTAACAAAATGGATTAGAACTGTTTACATAGCTGTGATCTCAGCAAAAAAATCTTGAAATTGATGTTTGAACTGAATGTTCCACTTTTGTCCAAACTTCTTAACCTGGGCCGTGTACATCGGAGATGCTTCCGGTATGACTGAAATGACAAGTCCTTGTTTGACTAGCCTCAGCTGATATGAACATGAGCTTCAGCACGTTATAGAGCTTGTTAAAATTCCAAAATTCCTTTTCCAGTAGTGCAATGGTTATCTGAACGTGGTAAAACTTAATTTGGGTGACGAAATCAGAGAGATAATCTTTTTGATTAGTTTAGATTAGAGTGCGAACAATACCTGAAAAACCCAATACCCCAATACCCAATACCAATACCTGAGACCCCCAATACCCCAATACCCTATACCCAATACTTGCATAGCTGGGCCAAAAATTAGATTATAGTGGACAGGTACATTCCAGTTGTGCACACAAGATTTATTGGCACTGCGATTAAAATTTTTAAGAGGCCTGGTTGGAACACTGCCCAAGCAGGGCGAGAAAATTTTGAAAAACTACCCCTTTCAGAAAGCATTTAGAAGCCATTTTGGGCGTAAAATTAGCAGAAATTAACAGTTTTGGTAGTTAATATTTCGTAATTCAGTCGTGTTTCTTATTTCCGGCGAATTTTTTTCCTAACTCGGCTGGAAATTGTGTACACCACCGCAATAGCCATGGGTGTGGTACTGGTACATTATGGTGACATTAGAAATGTCACCATTTTTATTTTAGATAAGAACAGAGAAATTAATTACTGGTGTAGCGCTTAGAAAAGCGTATACTTTAGGAAATTCTACTAACGTTTAGTTGATTTAACGCGAAAACAGCTTCCTAAACCGAATCATCGATCAACTTTTTCGATTTTTTCAGATCAATTTTTCAGGTCAACATCGATTTTCCTCTATTTTTAACTGTCCCAGTTAGTATTGGGTATTGGGGGGTAAAAACCCCAATACCCAATACCAGTTCGCACTCTAGTTTAGATTGCTTACGACTTATTTTGAAAACTATTTGGTATTGTTTGGTTTTATTTGGTATTAGTTGGTTCAGAAAATACCATTTCCTATTTGGTTTTTGGTATTTTTATACCATTTGCATACCTACATGCAAGAAGTGTAAGTGTAGATATGCAACCATAAACCGGTATTAGGTAAAATTTCTTTTTTTCTCCTAGTATCTACTCAAGATCACGTTCAGGCTTAGGGAACCCTGGTTTTGCGCGCCGGGTGCTCCTTCTTGGCGGTCTGGAATCAGCATTTTGGTGGAGTGTTGCAATTTACCTATTTGTAGGATGTTTGATGACACTGATGGTCGATCGGTCATGTGATCTAGTCGGGTATTGACCTATCTGGTGAACACCGGCCGGCCGGCCGGCGTAATTGCTCGGCGCGCGCTGCACGCTCTATATTGTTCGGCGGCAACTTTAAACTGGCTGCTGGTAGGCGGACCGGCCAAGCAGGGCGCTGGTCAACTGGCTGGCCAGCCGCCCGGTCAGCTGGTTGTACGTAAATCATCTTTGACAAGAGTTGAACACCTCATCCATGCTTGCGCTCTTGTCTTGTCTTGTCTTGTCTCTGTGCTGTCAGCCGAGCTGTTGTTTTATTTGCACTTTCCCTCTCTTGCTCTTTCAGCTAGATTAGGGGGCGTGCAAAAATTACGTAATCGCATGAGGGGGGAGGGGGGTTCGTCAAAAGATTACTAATCATTACGGTGGGGGAGGGGGATTGGCGACTTCATTACGTAATTTTTTCAAAGTGCAGAAATCACCGAAGTGGCCATAAATTTAACTGTTTCGACGTACAGTACATGTACATGTAGTCTCGATTTGAAGCCATTAGGCTTACATTTTGTCAATTACACTTGATTAATGTTTAGATTAGAGAAGGCAACTACCGTTTAAGTCACTGCTTTCAATTTTTAAAATGCTAAACGGCAACAATGACCTTAGCATTAATAATTGCGGCAAACGAATGACGTGTTTTTTACCTTGCCGGTCGAAATGTTTTTACTGCTAGATTGTTGACAACATAATACTCATGTTGCGCACCAACTTGACACGACCGCCGAGCTACCAGCCGCCGAGCTGAGATCTTCATACATTCCTTCACACAGCACCTTAATCTAATCGCTCCATCACCAAAACACACAACATCTGCTGTACCGACCTCTAGCCAAAACATCACACTAATCACCCCAATTCCTGACATTCTAAAACTCACACGACACAAACCAACTCAATTGCAACACTCATAATCCAAATCCGATCACAATTGACAGCGCTGACCATTCGAATAACCAATTCGAATGCCTTTTGATTGGAAGGATGTGAAACTGCTGGAGATACTTGACCAATGCGCAGTCATCCTCGGTCAAGCGAAAAAAGTCTGCATCAAGTAGATCGTTTTGTGTTAAAATGTTTTGTGTGCATCAAGTTTTGTGTTAAAATGTTAAAACAACAGCTGGACTTACAGCACAGAGATAAGACAAGAACGCAAGCATGGATGAGGTGTTCAACTCTTGTCAAAGATGATTTACGTACAACCAGCTAACCGGGCGGCCGGCCGGCCAGCCAGTTGACCAGCGCCCTGCTTGGCCGGTCCGCCTACCAGCAGCCAGTTTAAAGTTGCCGCCGAACAATAAAGAGCGTGCAGCGCGCGCCGAGCAATTACGCCGGCCGGCCGGCTGGTGTTCACCAGATAGGTCAATACCATCTAGTCGTTTAGCGCCATGATAAAAGCGATCATTGTCTTCAATAATCACGGCAAACCACGACTTCTCAAGTTCTACCAGTACTACGTACGTAAGTGTGTCATTGAGTGGTGCTTAACGATTTGTGTTGAGGAGGAAGAACAGCAACAGCAGATCGTTCGGGAGACCTTTCAGTTAGTCTCGAAGAGAGACGACAATGTGTGCAATTTTCTCGAGGGCGGAACGTAAGTCTGTCTGACTGGCTGCTGAGTTTAAAGGGTGGTTCAGGCTGATCGGTGGTTCCGATTACAAACTGATATACAGACATTACGCCACCTTATACTTCGTCTTCTGCGTGGACAGCTCCGAGAGCGAGTTGGGCATATTGGACCTGATCCAGGTTTTCGTCGAAACGCTCGATCGCTGCTTCGAAAACGTTTGCGAACTTGACTTGATCTTTCATGCAGACAAGGTGACTGTCGGCATGCACGTAATGTAATGACACAGACGCTCTGCTGCAGGTGCACTACATTCTCAATGAACTGGTGATGGGTGGCATGGTGTTGGAAACGAATATGAACGAAATACTGACAAGGATTCAGGAACAGGACAAGTTGGAGAAACAGGAGGTTAGTTTAGTAAGACTGCCGTTAACCGTACTCAACAAAAGGTCGCAAGTCGGCAATACAGCAGTACCAGTTCCTTTTCTGCTTGCTACCTTTCTGTTGCTACTTCGCGGTCGATGCCAACCCGTTTAGGCTGGAATATCTGCGGCGCCAGCCCGTGCCGTCTCGGCTGTCAAGAATATAAACATTCCCCAGCAGATCAAAGACATCAAACTTCCCGATCTTCCTTCACTTGGAAATTTCAAAAGTCCATTTTAACTGTCGCCACTCAGTGTGATCTGTTTCTTCGTTATTTGTATCCAACCCATCCATCTATCCGGCTCGCGTTCGATTGTGATAGTTATTTGAGGCAAGTAAAGTATAATAGTGTCGGTGAAGTATAGTAAAGTAGATGTGCATCGGAACCCCCTACCTGACATGAACATTGACCTCCTTTGGCTCTGAGCTAAGGATGAACACAGGCACCCTTTTTCCAGCTTGGGCCGGTCCTCCATGCCCGTCTGGAATCAAAATCGGGTCCGGCCCGTTAATTTTGCTTTGTCTTACCAAATTTTTGAAAATTCGGTATGAATTTTCAAATTAAAAGCTAAATTTAATGTAAAGTTTTGGAAACTGGCATTTTCAAACAGCAAAGTGCCGTGTATTTTATGCTTTCTTTTAATAAGAGTGCGAACTAGTACTGGGGTTTTTGTCATTTATAATATACACAATGTACTAGTACCGTACAATGTACAGGGTGTGTCAAAAAAAAACAACCCAGCAGATTTTTTGCTGTAGCAACCGCAAATCTCAACCGATTTGAATGAATCCTGCTTTAAATGAAAGATAAATAAATTCTTGAACGACTGGTGTATCATTTATTAAGATGCGTTGCTTAGTTCCTGAGATAATTGCTTTCAAAATCAAAACAGAGATTTTGGCAGTGCACAACAGAGATTAAAACAACCCAGCAGACTTTTTACTGTAGCAGCCGCAAATCTCAACCGATTTCAGTGAGTCCTATTTTATATGAAAGATAAATTAATTCTTGAAAGTTTGGTGAAGCTATTATTAAGATATGAAGCTTGGTTCCTGAGATGTTTGCACTCAAAGTCAAAACAGATTTTGGCTATGAACAAGAACGATTTTTATTATTCTGTTGCACTTCATAATAAAACCGATTCCTACTGCTCAGGGCTAACGTAACGAGGTTTTTCTGGTGCCACACATGCTTGTTACTTCATTTGTAAAAGTATTGTTGCCCCTCAGCAGTAGGAATCCGTTTTGTTGTGAAGTGCAACGGAATCGCTCTTGTTCACTGCCAAAATCTCTGTTTTGAGTTTGAAGGAAAATATCTCAGGAACTAAGCATCGTATCTTAATAGGGCCTTCACCAGTCTTTCAAGAATTTATTTATCTTCCATTTAAAGCAGGATTCATTCAAATCGGTTGAGATTTGCGGTTGCTACAACAAAAACTCTGCTGGGTTGTTTTTTTTGACACACCCTGTACATATCCAGGGCTATGACTGTGGTTGACGACACCTTTTTACGTTTACGTTACGTTTACTCTTTTGTTACCACTTGGGCAACGGGCCCACAAATCGCCAGAGGTTGACATAACATGCGGCCCTTAACACACTTCACTTACTTACTTACTTACTTCACTTCACTTCACTTCACTTCACTTTCACTTACTTTCGTTTTAGAAGGCCGTATCCCGGTCCAGCGTCACCTTTCAAATGAGCATGTTAAAACAAGTGAAACCGTTTTCAGCAATTCATTAAAATGCCCATATCTTCAAAACGGCAACGTAGAGTAAAATATGGTTATTTTCGGAATCATCAGCAAAAACTACATAAGAAAAACTGTTTGTACCACGGTTGCTAATGAATAGTGCCATCCGAGAATTACTGTCGGTCACGAATTTTAATGCAAATTTCTCCCGGTCCTGAGCGCATCTAGCTAAACCGCATGCATTTTCGAACTCAGCACACAAAACTGTATCTAACAAATAAGCTTTGCGAAAAAAATTATTTTTCGAACACCTTCGAGAGGCCAAAACACGCCCACTCACCCGTAAACAGCACACTTTAGTGTGCTAATTTTGTTTGGCCAACTCATACCTAACTTTTCAATGTTTCAATATGCCGACGAATGCTAGATGTAAATTAGCGCAGCATTTTAACGAAGAATAAGCTACAAAATCTTTTGGTTTACAAGCCTTCTACTCCCGCAGCCCCTTCAGGATTTAATTCCAGCTATACCGATCGGTTCGGATGACAGCTCGCTCCCTACCCACCCACCCCATTCAGTACGGTCGATAAAACCATGTAGGTGGCTGGTTTCGTTTTACTCTGTGACCAACAAGCTATTTTACAGAACGATCAACGTCATATCACAGTCCAGTCGCTAAGAAGCAATCACTTCAAGACTAGAATTAGTAGGCGGTGTGACTGGCTAAGCAGATTTCCTGGTACCTGTGCTGGTCGCTCGGCATACGTATTGCAGCAAACGTAGGGGAATGGGTCGCCCTTTGAATATTTTTGACACAGGGTTCAAAGCGGATTCGAAATTGCAAACAAACATTCAATTAAGGGAATCAATAGACATACTAACAGGCCCCAAAACGCTATGACAGCTAGAGACCATACATCAACATGTAACTGGGGGTCTGCCCCCACCCGACTTAGGTCAGACCCCCGGATTTTTTTGCCGAAAAATTGCGATTTTTGAGCGTTTCCTAGTGCCCATCCCCCTCCCAAAATTTGGGCTTCGACCCCCGGTTGGTGCCAGACCCCCAATCCCCTCCCCTTCGGCGGATGACCGGATGTATGCTGTACATGTACTAGGGGGTTTGGGGCTTACCCACTAGCTAGAAAGGCCAAATCCCCCTCACCCCAGACCCAAAAACGCGTACTAGTAGAGATCTGGCTCAGAAATACTACGCCTACTAGTACTAAGTTTCAAAATCTAAAGCAGGTGTTAGCGCAGCCAACACACCAACTATGTACATGATAATGAAACTACCAATCAAGTGTGCGTCATTATTTAGACTCAAACGCAGACAGTCGTTTGGCAGTGATGAGGAGCGTGCGGTCCAGCCATTGCGATCTTTGCTGTTGCACATTGGACTGCGGGTCGCCTTCGAGATCAGCTAAACAAAGACGCCGGTCAATCTGCCAATCAATCTGACTTACGGTTAAGATCAGAATTCTCGCGCGAAATGCTGCTGTCGCCCTTGGGGGTCTTTGGAGGGGAGGGGACTGGCGTTCGCATAGTGGTGATTCGTTTTAGGAAGTCGTCCATTTGACGAAACGATATGTTATCGTGCAGCGTCTCGAGAGAGCGCAGCGGCGGCCAGAAACGGCGGATTTCTAAATCAGTTGTAAGGAGCCTGTCTACAGTTGCATCAAGCCCACCTGACATAGAGATCTCTTCACCGGCGATGTAGGTTTGCAAGCGAGGGGCGCTCGAGCTGCGAGCGATTACCGCCGTACTAAGAACGGCTGGCGCTACAAGCAAACAAACGTCACTGATGATAGAATTGGAGGCTGCATGTTTACCTTGCGGCAGCATTTTCGGTGAGCCAACTGGAGGACCCCCTCTAATCACTGCCGTACTGATCAGAGTGTTGTCTACCTTATTCTCTGAAAGGACACGGCTCTACGTCGCTACCAACAGAACCGACTGCAATACCCTTTAACAAGTTGACAGTGTGGTGCTTAAAACGATAGGGAAGGCGGTTTCTGTTGGGTGCCGTTTCTATGGGAGCACTTCCTTTCCGACTCGAACCCGACTCCGCCGTTGGCACATCGACCTTCGAATCGAGACCTGGCTCTGACACAGCTGAAACAGACGTCGTAAGCCACATATAACCTACCGATTTTTGCGGTGGCCGCCCTTACTGAGATGGGTGGGTCTGTTACCGATAAGAAAGTTTGTTTGAGGCGGGAGTAAAACGAGTGTGCAGTACTAACCACTGACAGTTCTGTTGCATCTGCCGTCACTGTTGCTCTTCATCAGCATGCCTATGGCTCCAACATCCAGATGACTGTCGAACGAGTTGGTGCGGGGCGTGCTCGGTGTGGAGGGAGAGCCCGGAGGAGAGTGCTTGGCCAGATCCTCGTTAGCTAAACAGCCATCAGTGGTGCCGGCAAAACTGGCTCTGCGTACTGAACGGCTTGGCATCATTCATTTCGTCCAACGACACAAAACTGAGCGTCGTGTGTGTGTCGTCCTGAACGTGGTCGCCCTCCGACACACTGGCCAAACGCTCCTTGCGAGTGTTGACGCTCTCCTCTCTAATTTTTTGGCTGCAAGTCAACACAAGTCAGTGGCATAGTGATTGGGTGGCTACAGCCGCTCACCCGTACATATCCTCGTAAATCTTCTCCTTCTCCGTCTGGAAGCAGGGGTAGAGGCCGGGGGAAAAGAGCAGTTCAACGTGAAACCGTTTGTTGGTCTGGTTCGGTTTGCAGTTGTCTGCGTTCTGACTGCTGCTCGACGTGTCCTCATACAGCATCAGCACCAACTGAGTCATGTAGTTGAACTCGGTCACTCCGGACAGAAAGTGCATTGCCCTCTGCCATTTACGGTCATTGTGCTGCAATGCGCACCTGCACTCAACCGTCGGTCCGTACCAAGCACTTACATCAGTATTTGCATCGTCAATCAGTCCGCCGTACTGAATTAGGTTCATCAAGGAATGAATGTGCGATTCACTGGTAAAATACAGACGCGTTCGCACGTGACGCAGAGGCGTGGCGATTCCCTCAGAAGCTCTAAACACTGAGAACAGTCAAACCGACTAACAGCAGAAAGGTGTGTCCAGCTGAAGACGAGTTGAAAGTTGCAGCGACCGGACATGAGCAGAGTCGGAAAGCAATACGCAAACCTGGGGTCCAGACGAGTCAAGCTCTCGTCGTCATCTGTGCCTCCCGTGCATCTTTGAAGATCAGACCGCAGTTTCATCATCAGCGGCGTACAGATACCCTGCGCAATGCTTAGTTTGCCATCTTTTCGTATTCCGTACTCCTACAACTGCTTCAACAAGTCGACGGCACTTGCAAACGCAGACAGAGCGCTCCCTCACCTGGGGAACAAGAACGTCGGCCATATTTTTGGCGCACAAGTAGAGACGCTCGAAGTCACCTTCGTGATTTAAGGAGAGGTCAGGGTTGTGTTCCATGTCGTACTTTATGTTGTCGTATATGTCGGGGATTTTGGAGATGTCGAAGATCACGTGACCATCCTTGCGTACGTGGTGGAAGTCGCGCAGCAACTTGGCCCATCGACGTTCGGCCAGGTGCCAAGTCTCATTCAAGTACAAGTTCTTTTCTGCAAACACAACGTAGCAACGCCAACCGGTCACAAAGCCGCATTCATACCGGGTTTGTTGGCTCTATAATCCTCAATCAGAGTGCACAAATTGCGAATGTAGCCATAGATTTCCTCGCACATTCGCCGCGGGTTCTTTATAAACTCCAGTGCGTCTCGTATGGATTTTCGAGCGAGCGGATTGAGCCGTTCCAAGTCCTCCTGAGTGAGGTCTTTGTCCATTTGCAGCGAGACGTGCAGAAACTTCTTTATCTCGTTTTGGAACTGGCGTGCGTTGCAGTCGTCGTCCAGAAGACCGTCGGTGTTAGCCGACTTCACCATCTGCACCAAGATGGGCGGCAACTCTCCCTCCAGAGCCAGCATGCCCTTAACACAAAGCTACGCAACCGCCTCCAACCCAGCCATACCTTAGCGAACGCGGCTGCAGTCATTTGTACACGGCCTTCGTCCGATGCGTATATCTTGAGGTCGTGTCTGTACGTGCTGTGCAGACGCAAGAAGCCCAGTCCGCGTTTGTCTTCGTCGCGGTGACTGCGAATGCCGGGGTAGAGGGTGCGGAAGAGTTTGCCCAATGCTTCGGCCTGCATGATGCCGGCTGTAGTCAGCTCCCCGCCCCACTTCAAGATCAGCAGCAAGGAGGGCTGTTGAGGAGAGTCGGTCTCACTGGCGGAGGAGCGGCGCGGGCGACCGTGTTTCTGGTATTTCAATTGCACTTTGCGGTTGATGCCCGAGAAGTGACCGTACATTTCCAAGACGCTCTTCACCTGGTCCCAGTTCTTGATGGCATCGTCCAGCTTGCGCATTTCTTTGTCCAACTGAGCGGCTGTTTTAGCCGAGTCGCTCTCTCGCAGCAGTTCGATGCGTTTGTCGCGACACTCAGCCGAAATCTGTCTGGCCAACTCCAGCACCTCCTTCAGCTGCGACGGTCGCTTCATTTTAATCTCCAGCTTCTTGAAGCCGCCGTACTTGTCGAAGAGGTGGAAAAATCTGAAAGGACGGTCAACAGCGCCACAACTGCATCACCGCCTGCTCACCGCTTATCGTGCACCTCCATTTTCATCTTTTGTTTGGGAGTTCGGTCGCCGTGCCGAATCACTGCCAGTACACAGCGCAGTTCCATCAGTTTGCCGCCGGTGGTAGATACAAGCGGAGGGTCGTCTACAGACAGTCAGTCTTCAGTGTTTCGAGGAAACTCAACTAACCGGCTTGAAATGGCTGTTTCCACGGAATGTTGAGTCGATATGCCAATCTGCGCAGAATCATGTTGCCCAAGATTTTGGCCGTGTCTTCATAATACTTAGTCGACGTTTTAACGAAGGAGAAGCCGTTTACATCACACACGTAAGACTTGCCATTAGCACGCAACAGATCGAAACCGCAAACCGTTTGCTAAACAGAGGTGCAGGGACAATAGACCGACGCAACCAGCTCACCCCGAATGCCAGCACAACTTTGCGGGCAATCAACTTCTCCTTGTTGCTCAAAATAACTGGGTAACGGATTTCTTTGCCGCCGGAGTCCCGGTCTACTTTGCCATCCAATGCTGGCGACTTCCTAGCCTCCGCATGCGCATAGTACGGACCGACTGCGTACACCTGAAGCTTAGAGCTGTGCAAAAGCCTTGCGTCGAAGAGAACACCTTGACATCAGTGCCGTCAGCAGGAATGAATTCTTCGTATATGTAAGAGTCCTCTCTACGCACACTGCTCACTGGCGAATACTTGCTGCTGCGGTTGTTGATCTGAACGATCACTTGAGTGAATGAAGAGTAACCAACAAAACAATCCACCTTTCGGAAGAGACGCTGCGAACCGCCACCAACAGATTCAGGATAGTAAATGCAAATGTTGTGATCCTCGGCAGAAACCGGCTTCTCCACAAATGGTTTATGAAACGGCAACCCGTTCACTTCTATGAAATCGGGATGCTCGACCAGAGCGCCGCCTGAAACCTGTGCTGTTTAAATAAAATTCAGATTTGCGAGTACGAGAAACCACTTTGGCCACGGGTAAGATCTCGCATCAGGACAGCATGGTGAGGATGTTCTATTCCAGCTTTACGCAGCGTCTCGTACACTTTGACCCTGCATAAACCAACACCGCCATTTATTTTACACGGCGCCCACCTTATATTCGCTTCAACGATTGAATTGCAAGTGCAAATCTTTATAAATAACTAGTCTATCTATCTTAAACAAACAGAGGAAGAAAACGACGCGAGTTCTTTTACCTGTCGAGTAGATCGAACTGCCGCTGTAAGTCATTGATAACGTAGGGTTGACGCAGTTCTGCATACTGCATTGCTTTTTTAAGAGGAAAATCGGTAGCATGGAAGCCAATCAGACAATCACAGTGCGGCCAATTTTCAACCGGTTCGTGCAATATGGTCTCTTCTTCGAATATTACTATATCGAGCCACTCCTGAAAAAACTGATCGAAATGTTGGCATCAAGTCGAGCAGCGTTACCTCATAGTACTCACACATCTTGGACAGAATGCTAGCCATAGGTTTGCTCTTGGCTTTTCGCTCCATCGTGCAAATGCCGACGATAACCTGAAAGAGCCAACTAATTCGTGTTTGAAAACAGCCGACGGCAAACCGACACAGCTTAGAGCTTTTCAATACAATACACCTGCAATATAACAAAGACAAGCACAAGAAAGCAAATCTAACAAGAAACGAACCTTTTTTGTTTCCGTCATGACTCCAAAACCACGCACAACCAGCAGCTGTCAGTCAATACACAACAAGACAGAACTCCGTGTAGCCTTTCAGCTGAATACTAGTAGCAATAGTAAACGCAGGAAAAATACCTCACACAATGAATGTTCACACTAATAACGAGTGAAATACGTTGAATTTTATCATCACAACTAAGGACCAGAAAATTACGTTCATGATTCTCAATGGGGACGCACACTACGCATCCAAGTAGCCGTACACTCTTCTAAGTTTCTCTTTCTTATGTTTATTGTAGTGTTTCTTCCACGGTTTTCCAGTCACATCGGCACCACCAGTAGATGTCTGTTTGCCACGGACATGTACCGAAGCTGAGCCGGCTTCAAAGAAACTTTCATCTAGCCGCAGAGCAACTTGCTGCGAATCGAAAGAAACAATGTCGTCTGCATCTGCTCTAATACAGTCACTCCGCGTAAATCATCGTCTCTGTAATCAGTAGATGC
>JASANB010003584.1:0-18298 GCA_030248155.1 Sabatieria punctata
AAAGATCTAAATGAACAGCTTTGAATGTGAGAACTGACTTCTATTATGTTCAGGTTTAGCACACTCTTCACAGACAACACTCTATCTTTCCTATTTTATGGCCCACAAAAGGGAATACACAAAACTAGTTTAATTCCTGAATACAAAGTGCAAGTAAGCAAATTCCTTGTTACGTACCTGAAAAAATCAATCACACATAACTTGATTAGTTGCACAAAATCACAACAAAAGGCCAGTGCTTGCCTCCTAAACAATTGAATCAGTCCAATCTAATCAGTACTTGAGGGCAGACTTGACTCAAAACATCTCTTCCAATCAGTTTCAGCGTTTTGTCGGCCAGTTGCGTCCAGTGGGTGTGGGGCACAGCTTTCAGGGCGTCAACAGACAACCCGACCAACTGTTTGGCCAACAGCTCCCTCCAACTCTCCACTGCCACCTGGGCCCATGCCGTGGCTGGAATTACTAACAACACACTCACACTCAGTCGTGCCATCACTGGCGGTCGTAGGTGCTGCAACTGTTCAATTAGTGAAGGTGAAAAAGCTAATTAAGTGACAGACCTGAATCAGAGATTGCCAATCAATGGCGGAGAGGAGGGAGGAGGGCAGACTGTTGATGGTCAAGGCGGTCAGTTGCGGTCCGTAGAGTGACCAGTCGAGCTGGGCTGCTTCGCTTGTGGACAGACTGGACAACTCTGAGTTGATATCCTGAAGGCTGGTCACACTGGTTCTTTCTTTACCCTATCAAAAAACTAAAACAGTCAGGCGCCTAACGCCATATATCCTGACTGTCAAAAGCATAGTTTTTTGCATGAATCTATGTAAAGATCATGCTATATGTCTGTCGTTTCAGATCATCTGAGCCTGAACAAGACTAAATGAGAAGTCAACGACAAAATCAAGCTGATAAATGTGTCGGGCACAGAAAGAAGCACTAAGCAACAGTTGATAATCAGGTAAGACTCACTTTAATAGCTGTTTTCTTGGTAGACTTATCCTTTTTAGAGGATAACGGCATCCGTTTACGCTTCTTGACTGGCCCGCTTAGGGGTTCAATGTCATACAGGACCTCGGAACTTGGAGACCTGGATCTCGATCTCCTTGACTTACCACCACTACTCTGAAAACTAGTGAGGTTAGGACATACAGGTTGTTCAAAAAACGGGAATTTACTTCTAGCTTTAGTTTGAGCAAACGGATCTTTTAGCATTTGGTCGCATTTGAAAGAGCCCGCAATGGCCGATTGATTGGTAGGTCGCCGGTCAAGAAGAAACGACTGAATCGGGTACTGTAACAGTCTAAAGTGAGCAAGTTCAGTACACTGCGATCTTCTCCTGTTTTTCAGTTTTTTAACGTTTTTTTATGGATTTTACCTCAAATTCGGAAGGTGAAGTATGTGCTAAGTATAACGCAAAGCTCAGCGTGCCTCCAGTAACCTTAATTGGAGAGCTGATTGCTTAATGCCACTTCCAGACATTCTCTCAAATGAAGTGGAGCCTCTTTGAAAACGCTGCACCCACTGGTAGACATTGGTTTCTCTTGGTGCCTCTTCTTCAAGTATGGCATTCAGATTATAAAAAATGGTTACTGGAGGCACGCCGAGCATTGTGAAAACTTAGCATAAACATTCCTTTCCGAATTCGAGGCAAAATCTATAAAAACATTAAGAAAACTGAAAAAAATGAGAAAATCGCAGTGTGCTGAACTGGCTCACTTTAGACTGTTACAGTACCCGATTCAGTCGTTTGTTCTTGACGGGCGACCAACCAATTGATCGGCCATTCCGCGCTGTTTCAAATGAAACCGAAACCTAAAGGATCTATCCACTCAACCAAAAGCTGGAAGTAAATTATAATTTTTTAACAGATTGTACACGTACATTGTTGTAGCTGGGTTTTCGGCTGGGTCAAATCCTGGTCTCAAATAGGGTTTCTCATCTTTTTCGGGTTCAAAAAAGCTTATGTTTGCTTTAAAACGTTCACAAACCCGTATTCAAGCGTTTCTAAGTAATTATGAAGTCAGGCACTTAACGCCGTTTATGGTACCGGTACCTAGGGTAGTGGTACCATATATGGTACCCCTACGTTCGGCGACTGTGGTGTTACCATACGTATATGGTACCCCTACCTATGGCCATGGGTGCCGATTACCATATACGGTACCGGCACCTTACTGTATATGGTGTCGGTACCATAAACGGCGTTACTGTTGTATGAAGCCATAAATTTACCTACTGAAAAGCCAATCAAGGTTTGTCGAACACAATTGGGTTTTTGACACTCTAATTAGGCTTTAGAAGTCTTGAAACCCTGTTTAGGGCCACAGTTACTCTAACTTATACACTTATACTGTAGGTATGCGTTAGGGTCGCAACTTTTGGCCCAGTCCAGCCCGACTAGGAATGGATCCGTCACACCCGCCTATTTTTTCGGACAAAAAATCGGGTGCATTCAAATTTGGGACTATTTACGGATTCTTTTCTACGTGTTTCCGTTTACTAGTCACAAACTGCTTTCACATACTGTACTTTTCTATATTCAGTAAGGGTCTATGCAAAAATGACGTCATCGGCTAGGGGGCGGAGGTTTGGTCCATGATGACGTCACTTTTGTCTGATAAGGCAATTTTGAGAAATTAACCTTAAAACGCATATAAAAGACATTACAGTGGTGCCTCGTTAATATGGCCACATCGGGACAAGCCCAAATGGCCATATTATCGAAATAGCCATATTAACAGATAATAAATCACTAGGTTTTCCACTGTAGGCGAAAGAATAGGTACACCAGCTAGCTGGCCATCTAATCGAGGGAGCCATATTAACGAGGCACCACTGTAATAACGCACTGACGGGCCGCCCGACAGGATTGTAGCAGAGTTCTTCGAGCCGAGCCCAGCTGGGATGGTTTGGGGTTTTTTAAAATCTAGCCTTTTAGCCAACAAAACAAGCTTTTCTTTAATCTGCTTTGTATTTTGGTTTGTTGCATCATTAGAAATGTTTCTTTTGTACGTACTGTACAGTATCGTACGTAGTTCTCGCACAAGCGATTTTAGCTTTCCCGGGGTGGGCTAGGCCGCTAAAAGTCATCCGAGCGGGCTCGCAATTTGAAATTCTGGGGCCTAACCGCCAAAAAAGGCACAGGCTCTATATAATATAGACCCCTTCAGTGCAGAATTTGTTCATTTCTCTTATTTTTTACAGATTTTTTCTTTCTATCTTCACAAACAAAAGGATTGTACCTACCTACACTACACCTATGGATACGCTACTGTTTTCGATACATGTACAGTTCATCACAATTGTGTGTTGATGAAAACAAGCTCTGTGATAAATTAATCTATTTTCGAATTTTTTCTTTTATTTTCTTAAAAAACAACGAAAAAATCTTATAAAATAAAATCTATTTCTAAATACCTGAAAGTATCTACATAGAAGAATCTAGAAACAAATTGTCCTAAACTTTGCCTATTCGAATACAGGCAATGGGGGTTGGAAAAAAGTGGTCATTTTTTGCTTTTAGAGGAAAGGTTTGGAAAATGATGACAACCAATGACAAGGGGGGTCGAAAATTGGCCAAAAATCGATGGCGTCATTTTTGCACAGGGCTCCTAAGTAAAGAACCACTTTGGACTCACTTTGTTGCTTATATTAGATTCAGTAGAAAATCGTTTGTGTTCAAGGATTGGCTGGACATCAGAATCCGAGTCTGACTCGGCATCGTCACACTCGATTTGAGGACTTGCTGACCCGGGTCCCCTTGACCGCGAACGAGAGCGACAACTCGCTTTATTAACCAATAACTGAAAACTATTGAGCTCCGAAAAACTGCATCACCTCACCATCGGAAAATAGTTAAGATGCATTTTGCGAGAGAGTCAACTTAGAAAAGTTAAGCAACTCTTTTTCGCAGATCCAGCTGCTATCTAAACATGTTAAAATAAATGTCAAACGGACACCAACGGTGCATTGTCTTCAGATCGCCCACCCAAAACACACATCCCCAACCCCTAAAATTTTTTACTTAAATACCTTAATTTTGTTCGGCATTTGTGTTTCATCGTTTCATCAAGTATTAGCCGCATAAGTAAGTATAAGTAGCATAAGTAGCAGAAGTTGTAACAATTTTTCGGGAAAAGTCGATAAGCAATTTCCCAAAATTTCGTAGTTTTTCGAAGATATCTCGCTAACCGGTAGGTTCTGGAAGCATAAAGCGCTAGAAAGACAAGCGTCAGGGCTATCAAACCATGTTCAAACCAATTCTGTGTCTTGCGAAACGAGTGAACGGTGATCGTTTGAGTAAAAGTCGAAAAATGGCCCGGAAAGCTCCGATGTTCGAACATGCACCGTTGGTGTTCGTTTAACATATTTTTAATATATTTGCATACCATACATGGGCCGGAAAAATCCGGAGGGGGGTAGGGGGGTTGAGACCTCGGGGGGGGGGCGCGCCCCCGGAAAAAAGGCCAACACACGCCTTTTTTGCCTTAAATAAGTGGAAATTTCCTCCCTCCGGGAGGGGGTGGGTGGGTGGGGGAGGGGGGGGGTATGGCCGGCCGAGGGGGGGTATGGCCGACCGAGGGGGGGTATGGCCGGCCGAGGGGGGGGGTATGGCCGACCGAGGGGGTATGGCCGGCCGAGGGGGTATGGCCGACCGAGGGGGAGGGGTATACCCCCCTTTCCCCCCGGCCCATATATGTTGCATACTAGCCGGATCCGCGAAAAAAGTTGCTTAGCTTCCTTCCCTTATAGCTAAGTTGTCTTTCTCACAAAATGCATGTTAAGAGTCACTTTGAATCTTCTTTGCTAAGTCTAATTCCAGTCAAACTGGTTGAAAAAGTAGTTTGTCCCAGAATTCCAAAGTTCAGAGAAAACCCACTTTTTACCCGAAAAAGGGCGACAAAACTCAGTTTGGATTTGGTACCAAAACCCTATTTGGGATCTGGAAAAGGCCCTCCATTTCCATGGAAACCCCAGCGACATGCAAGTATCGTATGTACATGATTAACTTCACTCCGACCTGTTACTCCCTGCAACTGTCTTTATGTTTCCTAGAGCTTAAACTTATGTTCAACTCGAAAGGGTTAAAGCTTTGGTAGACCTGGGTACAGGACTTATAAATCATACCACAACAGAAAAGAAACCCCCAACTACCATTTTGAATGATGTTTCATAGACATCCTGTCGGGAGTGCGACGAATAGGATGGTGATGTAGGTGTGTACTGAGGTGATGACCTGCTTCGCGAACGTGACCGTGAACGCTAAAAATGATCAATTATCCACAGTCCCCATTACAAAGATATTGAAGCAAGAACATACCCTGCGGTGGCCTCTCCTTATTGAAGATGTATTTGATACTAGTCTCCTTTCTTTACATGTGATCGAGCCAGGTGAATGTGGTGCAGATCCACGGTCTTCACTCGAACTCGAACAGCTTGAACTTGAGTCAGTGGATTTTTGAGACTCTTTCATTTCAGAGTTTCTCTCCTCTTCATCTTGAGTGACAACCATCGAAGTTAACTCTGTGATAAATTGATACTGAAAAGGTATGTGTAATGTAAAGAAGTTCAAATTTTTGCTTCTAAACTGACCACTATTTTTTGGAATCTAGTATCTATGCTGTTGTTTGGTATTGGACTTTCAGAATGTGTATTTATGCGTTTGCACACATTTATTGCATACATTGACAGGAAAAATCCGGAGGGGGTCTGAAGATCTCGGGGGGGTGGGGTCCCGGAAGAAGAAATTAGATTTTGAAATTTGGTCCAATAGCCGATTTTCGGAAGCCCACGTCTCAGGACAGGAGCGTTAGACCCACTAGCTTTGCAGCTGTGAAGTTTTAAAAACTAGTTCGAAAATTACCTAAAACTCCCAATTTAAGAGTCGGTCCACGAAAAAATCGAACATTGACGCGAAGAGCTCTGTACAGCTCATTTTTCAAAATCACCGCACAGATGTGAAACTTTGTGAATTGTAGACCTTGAAAAGAAATGAAAAAGTTTGCCATCCGATTTTCTCTAGCTGCATTTGGACCCAAGTTATGGACCCTCGAAAATCGGGATTTTGGCACTCTCCAGTGGCACCACCCTAACTTTGAACGGCTGCGGTTTACTAGTCTGTGGACCAAATTTTATCAGTTATGGTTCGTTAGAAAGACCATTTCAAGTAGTTTCAAGCGCTTCTGTCAGATTTTCAAATTGGTCTGATCTTGTGCATTTCGCCGTAAACTTTAACAGGCCATATCTTAAAATTGCACATGGTATCTCAAAAAGTGACTATCATATTCGGAATCTCCGTTCTTTTCTGCGTCGAACGGTATCAACCATATTTATTTGGAGTTGCAATCTGACAATCAAACGATCAGTTGAAGGTAGGGTGGTCGGACACTTTCAAAAATCCGGTTTTTTGCGCTTTTCGGTCACCCACCAAACTTTGAACGGCTGCCGTTCACTAGTCTGTTGACCAAATGTTATCATTTATGGCTCGTTAGAAAGGCCATTTCAAGTAGTTTCTATGGATCCTGCCAGTTTTTCAAAAGATTGGATTGATCTGGTGCAATCGGCCCTAAATTTTAAATGGCCATATCTCAAACTTGAACATGGTATCTCAAAAGTGACTATCATATTCGGAATCTCCGTTCTTTTGTGCGTCTAACGGTACCAACCATATTTATATGGACTTGCAATCTGACAGCCAACGATCAGTTGAAGAAAGTATGGTGGTCAAACAGTTTAAAAAATCCGGTTTTTTGCGCTTTTCGGTCACCCACCAAACTTTGAACGGCTGCCGTTCACTAGTCTGTTGACCAAATGTTATCATTTATGGCTCGTTAGAAAGGCCATTTCAAGTAGTTTCTAGGGATCGTGCCAGTTTTTCAAAAGATTGGATTGATCTGGTGCAATCGGCCCTAAACTTTAACAGGCCATATCTCAAAGTTGAACATGGTATCTCAAAAAGCGACTATCATATTCGGAATCTCCGTTCTTTTGTGTGTCTAACGGTGCCAACCAAGTTTATATGGAGTTGCAATCTGACTGTCAAACGATCAGTTGAAGGTAGGGTGGTCGGACACTCAAAAATCCGTTTTTTTAGCTTTTCGGTCACCCACCAAACTTCGAACGGCTGCCGTTCACTAGTCTGTTGACCAAATGTTATCAGTTATGGCTCGTTAGAAAGAATATTTCAAGTAGTTTCAAACGCTTCTCTCCGAGTTTTAAAAAAATGGTCTGATCTTGTGCAATTCGCTGTAAAATTTAACAGGCCGTATCTTAAAATTAAACATTGCATCTCAAAAAGTGACTATCATATATGACACTACTTGAAATGGCCTTTCTAACGAGCCATAACTGATAACATTTGGTCAACAGACTAGTGAACGGTAGCCGTTCAAAGTTTGGTGGGTGACCGAAAAGCGCAAAAAAAACGGATTTTTGAGTGTTCGACCACCCTACTTTTAACTGATCGTTTGACTGTCAGATTGCAACTCCATATAAATATGGTTGATACCGGTAGACGCAGAAAAGAACGGAGATTCCGAATATGGTAGCCACTATTTGAGATACCATGTTCAATTTTAAGATATGGCCTGTTAAATTTTAAGGCGAATTGCACAAGATCAGACCAATATTTTAAAAATCTGACAGAAGCGCTTGAAACTACTTGAAATGGTCTCTCTAACGAGCCATAATGATAACATTTGGTCAACAGACTAGTGAACGGCAGCCGTTCGAAGTTTGGTGGGTGACCGAAAAGCGCAAAAAACCGGATTTTTTTAGTGTCCGACCACCCTACCTTCAACTGATCGTTTGACTGTCAGATTGCAACTCCATATAAATATGGTTGATACCGTTAGACGCACAAAAGAACGGAGATTCCGAATATGATAGTCACTTTTTGAGATACCATGTTCAATTTTAAGATATGGCCTGTTAAATTTTACAACGAATTGCACAAGATCACACCAATTTTTTGAAAATCTGAGAGAAGCGCTTGAAAGTACTTGAAATGGTCTTTCTAACGAGCCATAACTGATAACATTTCGTCGATAGACTAGTGAACCGCAGCCGTTCAAAGTTAGGGTGGTGCCACTGGAGAGTGCCAAAATCCCGATTTTCGAGGGTCCATAACTTGGGTTCAAATGCAGCTAGAGAAAATCGGATGGCAAACTTTTTCATTTCTTTTCATGGTCTTCAATCGCTGAAAGTTTCACATCTGTGCGGTGATTTTGAATTATCAGCTGTACAGACTAATGTTTGATTTTTTCGTGGACCGACTCTTAAGTCTGAATACGTACTTGTACATATGTAGGTGGAGTGGAAAACTCGACTACGAAATTTTTGACCAGAGTTAAAAATTGTGAAAACTTTGCGACCTGGACCTTTTTTTACCTCTATTTTTCAGTCTCTACGGCTCTGAGTCCACAATGCTTTACACCAGTGTGGGTGTGGGGTGGGTAATTGATCGCGCAACATTTTTCTGATATAAATAACGGGATTGGGATTTTCAGATGAGATAGTGTGCAAATGGGGTCCAAAATTTTTTTCCATAAAAAATGAAGTTTCACGAAAGTTCCTTAAAGTAGTATTAAAAGTATTGTAAAACCCCAAATTTTAAAGCATAAATTCCTATCAGGAAGCTAGAAATTTGATTTTGATTCCATAGTTAAGCGGACCAATTTTCAGAAGCCTATATCTCAGGACTGGAGCGCCAGATCCACTACTAATGCTTTGCAGCTGAAAGATAACTCATAAATATGGATCAGTGTGTAAACCCACAGCTCTCTAGGTCAAAGTTTCAATGTAGGGTCTGAATAGGACAAAGGGCCAAAATGCGATCTGGCCAAAGAACGACTCTTAAATTACTACCTTCAAGCTCATCTCAAGAGCTCGCTGTTTCAGACTTTCAGCTTGTGCACTTTTCTCCTCGTAATTAGCTCTGTCCAGCAGTTGTTTGATCGTTCTGTAAGCCCACATTCGTTCCACAAAACCGCCCACTGTTTCAGGTGGGTTTGGTTCGGTATGACGAACAGGACCAGATTTGTAGCGGCACTGAAGTGACAAAATAACTTTAAAAACTTACTAAAAGAAAGACAATTCGGTGCTACCTCAAATTTTCTACTGCCTCCGATCCCCATTGCCTCTATTTCTGCAGCCAGTTCGGACACATCCTCATTGGTAACCATTTCAAATTCATCACCGGTGCTCACTGTATCGATTTTTCCAACCACTATGAATTCACTGCCCTCATAGTAATTTCGATTCTGGTCTTGTACTATTGATTCTGAAATGTACCAAACATAAAAGAATATATCTGAAGAAATTCAGTGTAAACCTGGCAGAACTTTCTCATTCAGATACTTGATTGAAACGTTGCCAAGTAGCAGTTGTGAGACTTCAGCATAGAATCCTTGAAGTTGAACTGCTGCATCGGAATCCTCATAAATCTTTCGAGCTAATCCCTGGTTGTCAAGTGATAGTTTCTTCAGTAGATGAAAGTCTGCATCCTCCCCGAAACCCACACACTGGATGCTGACCTTCTGACGATTGTTTATTTTCTGAAATGGTTTGCATCTACAGTAATTCCATAAAACTTTTATATTCTATAAATGCGAATAAAAGTACCTTAATGTTGGCCCTAATCTTCTCAGGACGACATTCCCCAGAAGTAGCTTCGCCATCAGTCAGGAAGATGATCATAGAATTTTTGAATCCCACTTCTTTGTCCTTTGTCAATATGGACAAAGCGTCTTTCAAGGCTCGATCTATGTCTGTTCCTAAAATTTAGAAATCTTCGAACAAAATTCACATATTAGTATCAGGTTGGTAGACCCACCTCCATGAGCATGAATAGATTCGACATGTTTAATAGCGTTGTCTATGGCAGCGGGAGTGGCTGGAACCGATTCTTCTTTCCATTTCTTCACTCTGTCGCTAAATCTGATTATGTTGAAATGGTCGTTGTCATCAAGATCACGCAACATGGCTCGCATGGCATCCTGAAATGAACAATTTTGTTGTTGCTGCTGCAGAAATGGGATTTTGTCGTCAGGTAGCCGGTAATGTTTAGTGTTGAGTTTTTGTTGTTGTCATCAAGTTGTTTTATCTGTTATATACAGTATAACTCGTATGATAAAAGAGGATTGTTCAGTGTAATGTGTTCACTGAGTTTGAGGTGTGGACTAGTTTGTGGTGTAAATGATGCATAAAAATGATTAACCTGGTGTAGTGTAGTGTAGTGTAGTGTAGTGTAGTGTAGTGTAGTGTAGTGTAGTGTAGTGTAGTCAGAGTGTACATGTAGTGTAGTGTAGTGTAGTGTAGTGTAGTGTAGTCAGAGTGTACATGTAGTGTAGTGTAGTGTAGTGTAGTGTAGTGTAGTGTAGTGTAGTGTAGTGTAGTGTAGTCAGAGTGTACATGTAGTGTAGTGTAGTGTAGTGTAGTGTAGTCAGAGTGTACATGTAGTGTAGTGTAGTGTAGTGTAGTGTTGCACTGTAATTCTATTGTGTGGTATAGAATGGTGTATATAGTTTCGTGTCAAGTGATGCTGTTATGGTAATGTGTTCCTTTTTGTATGTTGCATTATTGAACTTGGTGAAAAGAGTTGTCAACTAATTTTTACGAACATTACAAAGTACAATAAAGCTCAATACCTTTGTCTGGTGTATTTTTCGTCCTTGCATAGAACCGGACTTATCCAGCACAAAGATTACATGTTTCTGTGCCGGATCAAGGTCGCTTGGAGCAAAGAAATGCACAAAATATCCATTTACCACCTAAAAAACCACTTCTACGGTGAAAAAACAACAAAATGTGCGCATTTTATTAGTCTTACCTGCAGTTCACCTCCATTATCTTCTCTGTTCACATCATACAGGACCACAAATTGGCCAACCATGCCAGATTTTAATTGATTTTCATGTTTCATCTGTGTTTCCACAGAGGGACAGTAAGTTATATGATAAGCAGCCATTTTTTCTAGTTCGTCAGTCTTCTCAATTTTTACTTCATCCTCAGTCTGACTCATAAGCAATTCCTGGTTGGTTTTCTCTCCAACATTCGAACCAAAATTGGGAACTGTCAGTTTAGTGATCTCAACTGACTCATTCAAATAAACATCGATCTTTAGGTCTTCAACTATCTGAAGAGAAATAATTTGAAAATATTCAGTGCATAAATAGTATGCCAATTTTTACCTGTCCTGGCTGTATATTAACAACATGTTTGTAAACTCCATGAACTCTTTGCAAAATTTCCTGGTAGGTTAAGTTGAACGTTGCCTCACCACCAGCTGAGATGTTAGCTGATATGTTGAATACATTTGAGTGACGAGGACTAAAATAAAGAAGTCTATTTTGAATCTTAAGTTGAACAACTTGCATACGCCTTTGCAATGTGTCCAGCAGATTGACCTCTTGATTTGGCTCGGTCATATTGTCGCTTGGCTTTTTGCTTCTCTTTTACTTCTCCAACCACTGTTTTGCCATCAACGCACCTGCAATGTTCAATAGATTTGATTCAATGTGAAAAAATGTTTTTTTTTTTACCAGCAAATTTTTTTTTTTTTTTTTTTGGGGTTGGGGTTAGCCCAATATGTAACAGGTCATCCGCCGATGGGGGGAGGGGGGTTGGGGGGGGTCTGGCGCCGGCCGGGGGGGGTCTGAGCCAAAATTTTGGGGGGGGGGGTGGGCACTAAAAAACGCTCAAAAATCGAAAAATTCGCAATTTTTTTGCTAAAAATTGCCAAAAATCGCTAATTTAGGCTGAAATACAGCTAAAAAGTGCTGTTTTGCAGGCGATTTTGGCAATTTTTGTGTGTGAAATTGTAAAAAATTGCAAAAATTTGCTCGAAAATTTACTTGCCAGAAAAATCGGAGGGGGGGGTCGGTGAAATCGTCTCGGGGGGGGGGGTCCTCATCTGGGGGGTCTGGCCTAAGTCGGGTGGGGGGCAGACCCCCCAGACCCCCCCCCTGTTACATGTATGGGTATGACTAGTAGAAAGCCTTTTGAAAAGGAAATATCAAGCCTAGCAATACACCTGTAGGTGAGATGACTAAAAAGAAAAGTTTGCTTTAACCTAAGGTAGAGCTTTGAATAAACCAAAGTTCACTATAGTTTAGCTTTGACTTTTTCCGAAAGAAGAAAAATGCGAAACTCACATAGTAAAGTGCGTAATAAAGGCCGCACTAGGCAGAGTGACAGAGAAGACCGATTCTTCAGCTTTCTCCGTTTCATTTCTCAGTTGACTGGTCACCAACGTCGTTGCAAATCGCGATTGAATCCTACTAACCGCATGAAGGTAGAGGATTTTCGGGCCGTTATCCTAAAACTCACAAAACTTGCAGTACAATGAATATTCTTTTAAAAGCAAGTTAACGTTTTCGTTTACCTTCATGTTTAGGTCTAGCACACAATGCAGCCGCTGCCTGCCCAGAGCCTACGTACTGACTGAATTTTATCGACAAAGCGTTGTTGGCAAGGCGGCGGCCAAACATGACGTCACTTTTCGAAATGCTACGAAGCAAATCGAAACGTTGCGTTTCGACAAAGTATTAAATAGTGGTAGTGCGCAAGATTTTTAATTGGAAACGCTTACAAATTTACAAGAAATTGTCTACAACAACAATCGTGATTGCGTCCGTAAGCTACGAAGTTTAGGGAGGGCGAATAGGCACCAAAAACGTTTATGCTTTTGGATGGCTAAGAAACCTTCGCCCGATCCGATGTTCTGCAAAATTCAGGAGTCGAAAAGCAATTTTCTTTCCGTTTCCAAGCGCTACAATTTTAGAGTTGAAAAGGTGCAACAATTTCAATGCAGATCGTCATAATTTACGGACGGCCTACTACAACTAGCAACAATTAATTTTTGACTAACTAACTAACCATCGAGGAATAATAATAACAACAAGAATAACAATAACAAATGGAATCTAGGCTTTGATATCAGTCAGAACTCTGAACTCTCTGTCTCCGACCACTTCAGTCTCTTTGGCTTTCTTCTTGGGTGGTCTAAGCAACTGTTCTTGCAGTAGTAGTTTCTGTTCTCTCAGTCTGGTCCACTGCTGACTGGTGGCCCAGAGTCTTTGTCTCAGATTTTTGTCCTTAGCAGTCTGGTTTATGTCAATCTCGTCCACTTGGTAATGTCTAAAAGCAGCACTGCCTTATTCGGCGACCGGCTACTATTATTATCTACACACCTGAGATACTTTCCAGAGGTTTCATTCAGTTCCGGATCTACTAGTGCGTGAACGACGTACCAAGCGGCTGAAATGCAAATTTTGCATATTTTTCTCTATTTTGTAGAGTTCTGTACCAGCAGACATAGACTAGCATTTTGGCTGAGGGGTGGTAAATCTTCAAATCCTGAAGGGGGTAGCGTAGCGGCGGGTGATGGGGGTTGAGGGGATAACAGACCAAAGGTTCCATTTTTTACTAAAATCAAGGTTTTTTAGCTAAACAAGTTAAAATACTATTCCGAGCTTATTTGCACCTAACCTGAGGTATGTCAGAGCCTGGGGGTAAACCCCCTCAGCCCCCTTTTGCCTAGGTCTGTGTACCAGTGTACCTAAAAAATGAAAAAATATGCAAACCTTGCTCAGGCGTCCGGGCGCGGAAGTACTTGAGAATGCCGTAAATAGGTTTGGAAATGAAGGAATACCTAAATGAGTTCGACGTTGAAACTAAAGTCTGTCCAAAAACAGCGAGCAGTCGGCTTTTCTGCCAAAAACGTTTATGGAGGTTTCGGAGCGAACCAGGACCAAAGTTGCAGACAAGGTGGAGCCTCCAATTATGCTTTTATGACGTTTCTAGGGCAAACGGCTCCGGAGAAAAACTGCAAAATCGCCTATTTTTGAAAATTTCACATAAAAGAGGGAAACATAGACAGACCTACGATGGATCTAGCTGAAACTTCTTGAATGGAGTAGCCATGACCGCTGGAATCGATTCTTGTGCAGCTGAGCCCTGCGATGCGATCTGACGTGGGGACTGAAGCCTTACGGTCTAGGCCAGATCGAAAACCCCGTTTCTTGTATGCCGTTCTCTTTCACTGAGCACATTAGGAAATAAGCTCATCTTTTTTTTCCATCGCGCAAATTAGTGTTTAGAATAAACGTAGCGCAGATTAGAGTTTACTCCAGACCGCAGCTAGACCTTGTCTACAACTTTGAGGCCCAACCCAAGTCACTCCGAAAGCTCCATAAAATGTTATTCGCAATCTGACCGCCAGATGGCTGATAGTTTGAAGCGATTTTAGCACGTACGTATTTGTAAGAAAGAGAACGATACCATTTTCGACGGTAGGGCATGTATTTGTCGTGCTCTGATTTGACGAAAACTCCCGGCTCGACGACGTTCGAAGTTATGCCAGTGCCTGAAATACAGTTTTAGACTATCTAACCAAGAAAAGACATTCATCTTGACACGCGTTCTTTTACAACTGATTCAGCCAAACTGTTTCTAATAACCAAAACAAAAAATTACGTATTTAGTTCATTAAATAAACCGTACATGTAGCAGCAGTACCTCTAAAAAATGTAAAGGAATGTCTGATGGATAAAAGAGAAATCAAAATCAACAACGGAAAGAAATCAGTAAAAATACATGTACGTCATTTGTCAAGTCAATCTAACCTTCATTCAAACGCAAAACAGCAAAAGCAGCAGAAACTACTGTAACTAACCCTGTAATTTGTCGGCCAGTTCATTGGAATAAGCAAAAAGCGCTACTTTGCTTTGTTTGTAAGCTTCATCTGGATCGTAGTCTAACTGGTTGAAGTCATCGAAGTTTACTTGGCCTCTAACACAAGTGCACTTTTACAACGAGCTTTTCGGGTCATAAACATACATGTACCAGAGGTTTTGGGGTTACCTTCTAGCTGAAAAGCCCTCCCACGCGAGAATAAAATCGGGGACCCATTCTAAGCCCTAGATACAAGTACTGGTAGCTAGGGAACGACCGGAATTCCGATTCCGATTCCGATCGGAACTGGCAGTTCCGATTCCGATTCCGAACTCAGAGGTCTCGGAATTTTTCGGAACTTTTGCTAAATTTTTAGGAAATCAAACACCATTTCTTGCATACTATTGCATGTCTTCTTTGCTATGCAATCGACAATCTGCGTAGTTTAGTAACCCATAACCAACTGTAATCCCACTAAGTAAAAAATATAGGTTAGCACCACTCCGTTTGTGGAGGCACTGAGTCTGAAGCACTCGGCAGTCTTCAAAAGCCTAAAATATTTTGATCAAAGCCAGTGAACGGACTTTTAAAGTGGCAAAACACATTTCTGAAGGCGACAGAAGTCACTTGAAGCCTGAAAATTAGAGTGCGAACAATACCTGAAAAACCCAATGCCCCAATACCAATACCTGAGACCCCCAATACTTGCGTAACTGAGCCAAAAACTGCATTTCAGTGAAAAGCTACATTCCAGTGGTGTACACAGGGATTAAAATTTCGAAGAGGCTTGGTTGGGCCTCTGTCCAACTAGGGCGAGATATTTTGAAAATTTTGCCTTTAAGAAAGCATTTAGAAGTCCTTCTGGAGGGTAAAATAAGCAGAAATTAACAGTTTTAGTTCGTACATGATCTACTGTATTACAATGTTTCTTATTTTCAACGGATTTTTTCTTCTTACTCCACTGGAAAGGGGTGTACATACCAGACCTGCACCCCCTGGGTACAATACTAATACTTTCTGTATCACTAAAATGAGAAATTTCAATTGAATCACAAACGTTTATCTTAGATAAGAACAGAGAAATTGCACTAATTACTGGTGTACTAATTAGAAAAGCGATAAATAAAAAATCTTAGATAAGAACAGAGAAATTGCACTAATTACTTGTGTATAAGACATTCTTAACCTTTAGTTTATTAACGCAAAAACGGCTTTCTATACCTACTGTAATCATCCGTCAACCATTTCGATTTTTTCAGGTCAGTTTTTCAGTTCAACAGCGATTTTAATAGGTCCTAATTAGTATTGGGTATTGGGGCATAAAAACCCAATACCCAATACCAATACCTGGAAAACACCCCAATACACCCAATACCCAATACTAGTTCGCACTCTACTGAAAACGTTGAAAAATTGTTGTTTTTAAAGTAAAATTTACGCGCTTTGAATTTTGCCTATTGATGGTTGGCGATTTTAATGCATTGTTATCGTTTGACATGGTGATCTGTACTGGATGTTTGCATGGAATTGTAAAGGATGGTTGCGTAAACACTGTTTCTTTGCCAAAAACAGGTTACTCCAAAATTTTAAGCCGATTTTCAAAGAAGTTCCGATTCCGAAAAATTCCGATTCGGAACTGTACTTGAATTCCGATTCCGATTCCGATCGGACCCAAAAATCCGGTTCTGGTCGTTCCCTACTGGTAGCGGCTCCAGCCTAACAAACCATACAGGTAACAGGGGGCGGAGTATGCGACTTAGGCCAGACACCCCGGATGGGGACCCCTCCCCGAGACGTTTTTTCTGGCAAGTAACTTTTCAAGCAAATTTTTGCGATATTTTTACATTTTCGGACACAAAAATTGCCAAAATCGCCTGTAAAACGGCACTTTTTAGCTGTATTTGAGCCAAAATTAGCAATTTTTGATTATGTTTAGCCGAAAAATTGCGATTTTTGAGCGTTCTTTAGTGCCCATCACTTCAAATTGACCTACAAAGACATTTCATCGCATTCCCGGCCAGACATGGGCTAGCATTTCGGCTGAGGGGGGGGTAGAATTTTCAATTCCTGAGGGGGGGGCTGAGGGGGGGGGGGGTAGGAGCGCCTGAGGGGGGCTGAGGGGGTGGTAAGCCAAAAAAGTCCGATTTTTGGCTAAAATCAAGGTTTTTTGGCTTATTTTTCATTAAAATAAGCTATTCTGAGGTCATTTACACCTAATCCAGGCATATTTTTATCATAATTTTCTATACAAAATTGTTCCAAAAAATTCCTGAGGGGGGGTAGCGGCCGGCTGATGGGGGGGGGTAGGTCAGAGCCTGAGGGGGGGCTAACCCCCCCTCAGCCCCCCTTTGCCCATTACTGTTCCCGGCCATTTTTTCTAAGACTCAATTTTTCGACCCAATCGATCGATTTTTTCGATCGTAGAAACTTGTTAATTGCATATTTGGAATCAGAAGAGCTCTTTCTAACGATGCCTTGTGCGATTACATTCCAAGCATAAAATATTTTTCGAACCCCTTGTTGCTCCGGTTTGACCCCATCACAGTCGGTAGCCACCGTAATAGCTGAGAGAGTCCCAATATTAACATGATAAAAACCACAAATAAGGTAGCAGCTACGTGCTATAAAACCATTTTTGAAAAACGCAGCTCTGAACAGAGTTTGTGATCTTTTGGTAGGCATTCTTGCGAACAAACAAGGGCGCGTGGGTAGATTGAACCAGACAGAATTTGCTGATGCAGGCATTATGTTAACATTACAGCCACCAAACTACATTGAGCCAAAAAATTCCTGAGGGGGTAGCGGCCGGCTGGGGGGTAGGTCAGAAGCCTGAGTGGGGCGAACCCCCCTCAGCCCCCTTTGCCCATGTCTGAGCAGACCCTAACACCCCCTGTTACATGTATGCATAAAGCCACCAAAATGTTGGCGACCTTTTTTCGGAAAACGATTCTATACAATCCACCCTCTGACGAAAAGGCATACCCCTTCCAGAGTCTGCTAAAATCGCTTTTCATCTCAAGTAATTTGAGCAATCTGACCGTCTGAAATTTTGGCAAAACTTACAAAAATAGTAACAAAATTTTGTCGGATGGAAAAACCGTCTGGCTGGTCCAAACAGGTAGAGGCAGAGTAGATGGGACCATGTAGAGACATGTAGGAAACACCCAACCCCAATACCAGTTCTCTTGGCACTTGAGATGCATTTTGCGAGAAAGTCAGCTTTGAGGGGGCAAGCAGGGCCATCTCACGGATCTGGCTGATATTTACATCTATTAAAATAGAGCACAGTCGAAGACCAACGGTGCATGCCCGGCCACCAGCAACCCCCTAGAACCGGAGCTACACCCCCTCAAAGTTGGGTCGGCAGCAATTTTCGGGCTCATTTTAATGGCTCTGACACCCTCAATTCAAACGATCACCCTTCATTCGTTTCTTAAGCTAGGATCCCGACTCGCATATGGTTTTGTAGCTGGTCCAATGGCCTTTCATTTTCTGGTACTCCCGTTTCCAGATCGTAGCTGGTTACCGAGATATTCGCCGAAAACTGCGAAATTTCCACAAAATGCCACTCCGTTTTTTTTTCGAAAAATCTTTTTAACTTTTTGTGCAAAGGCCCTGCCAAGCTAAT
>JASANB010003585.1:0-58023 GCA_030248155.1 Sabatieria punctata
ACGACGAAGACCTTCCGCTCGGTTTTATTAGCAATAACTACTCGCCAAGGCTAGGCGGCCTCCTAAGTTTGCCGATAACTGGATCGGTCACACATCGAGCAAAATTAACATAACACATAAAATTAGTATAAAGCAGTAACACAAATGGCACATTTGACACTTGTGATTCTGCATCAGAATGTTTGCTCGGAATGTTGATTTTGTACTGTTAAAGTGCCCAGAAATGGCTACAAACATGACACTCTTGAAGGATAACAAGCATGCCTGTGGAATTTCAAGCTATAACATACATGTATGGCTTCAGATTGAGTAGTGTGTGCAATTTTCCAACTCAGCAGATCAAGACACATCGAATGGTCTTTGAAATGTTCGGCTTGGACTATTTCTAGCTAGGCTATACTTTGAATTCTAGCAAAAACAGGCAATTTTTTTCGCAAAAAAGAGGGTCTTGGTCACAAATGTCTACTGTGCATGGGTAAAGCGTGGTCGTAGGCTGAATCTAGGCACATCAATCGATTCGCCTTGTGATTCTGCATCAGTATGTTTGCTCGAAATGTTGATTTTTTACTGTTAAAGTGCCAAGAAATGGCTACAGACATGAAACTCTTGAAGGGTAACAAGCATGCCTGTGGAATTTCAGGCTATAACATATATGTACGGCTTCAGATTGAGTAGTGTGTGCAATTTTCGAACTCAACAGATCAAGACGCATCGAATAATCTATGAAATGTTCGGCTTGGACTATTTCTAGCTAGGCTATACTTTGAATTCTAGCAAAAACAGGCAATTTTTTCCTAAAAATGCGTGTCTTGGTCACAAATGTCTACTGTGCATGGGTAAATCGTGGTGGTAGGCTGAATCTAAGCACATCAATCTATTCGCCTTGTGATTCTGCATCAGAATGTTTGCTCAGAATGTGGATTTTTTACTGTTAAAATGCCCAGAAATGGCTACAAACATGAGAGCCTTGAAGGGTAACAAGCATGTCTGTGGAATTTTAGGCTATAACATACTTGTGCGGCTTCAGATTGAGCAGTGCGTAAATTTTAGAACTAAGCAGATCCAGGCGCATCGATTGGTTGGTATACATACCGATCTATTTAGACCAGTAGTTCATTGCCTGTGCCCTCAGGAAGTGTGGCAGGTGTGAACATTGAGCGTAAAAATGAAGGTCATGTTTGGCGCGTTATTTCTTAGGGTAGAATTGACCAATTTAAATTTTGCGGGTGTCATTACTAATTGTTCTTTCTGTTGGTATGCTGGTCGACTTCTTAGCTCCTTTTGACCAATAGTTATAAGCATTTTTCTAATTAGCAAAATTCCGAGTCATGGTCGGTCGCGGAAAACATTCAAATTTCGCGCCAATTTTCGGGCTATGGGGCACTTGTTCACATTGTTGGAAAGCCTATTACCTTAGCTACACAACGCCAGAAACCGCATATCGATAGCTTGAGAATTGTGTGAATGGCAACCGTTTGAATGCGGTTTGCGGGAAGTGGCCTGCATCCCATTTCAAGATTTGGCCCAGTTGCCTCCCCCCTGATACATACCAATTAAGATTACACACACCAAGAACGCACTGCATCCTAGTGTGTAGTTGCATGTTGTTGGGGGGTAAAGGGGGGGCCGGCCCCCCCAAGCCCGAGTTTTCGGCAAAAGTCCCCCCAGCGGATTTTTGGGGGGGGGGACCAAAAAACCCACTTTTGGATTCCAAAGTAAAGAAAATTTTAGCCCAGACAATACATTCTGCAGCACAAAATTGGGTTTTCGGCTACCATACAACCCAAAACAGGGTTTTGTAAGGCTTAGAAATCCTAAATAGGGTTTTTAGACTGCTTAGAAACCCTGATTAGGGTTTTTAGGTTACTTTTAAACCCTGATTAGGGTTTTCAGGTTACTTTTAAACCCTGATTAGGGTTTTTAGGCTGCTTTGAAACCCTGATTAGGGTTTTCAGGTTACTTTTAAACCATGATTAGGGTTTTTAGGTTACGTTCAAAGCCTGATTAGGGTTTTCAGGTTACTTTTAAACCCTGATTAGGGTTTTTAGGCTGCTTTGAAACCCTGATTAGGGTTTTCAGGTTACTTTTAAACCCTGATTAGGGTTTTTAGGCTGCTTTGAAACCCTGATTAGGGTTTTCAGGTTACTCTAAAACCCTGATTAGGGTTTTCAGGTTACTTTTAAACCCTGATTAGGGTTTTCAGGTTACTTTCAAACCCTGATTAGGGTTTTTAGGCTACTTTGAAACCCTAAACAGGGTTTTTAGGCTACTTTGAAACCCTAAACAGGGTTTTCAGGTGACTTTGAAACCCTAAACAGGGTTTTTACGCTACTTTGAAACCCTGATTAGGGTTTTTAGGTTGCTTTCAAAGCCTGATTAGGGTTTTCAGGTTACTTTCAAACCCTGATTAGGGTTTTTAGGCTACTTTGAAACCCTAAACAGGGTTTTCAGGTTACTTTGAAACCCTAAACAGGGTTTTTACGCTACTTTGAAACCCTGATTAGGGTTTTTAGGTTACTTTCAAAGCCTGATTAGGGTTTTCAGGTTACTTTCAAAGCCTGATTAGGGTTTTTAGGTTACTTTGAAACTCTAAACAGGGTTTTTTTTAGCACTGGCTAGAAAGCCTAGAGACAGAGTGGGTTTTAGGTTGATTAGAAACCCTAAACAGGGTTTAAGAACTGCATTCAAATCACTAAATAGGGTTTTTTAGTAATCTTAAGTCAAAACAGGGTTTTGCGCGTGCCTCAGAATCGATATTAGGGTTCTCTGAACTATTTTTAGTCAATATGACGCATTTCAATCTGTATTTTATCGCTGAAACTCATATTCAATACGTATTTTGAGCGCAAAACAGCTTTTTATTACATTGGTTGCTTCAATATTCGGTTTTTAAGGCTTTTTTTTCAACCGGAATAGGGTTTTTAAGGCATTTTTAATGCAAAAACAGGGTTTTAAGGCTTTTTTCGGTCCAAATAGGGTTTTTAAGCCATTTTTCGCCCCAGAATCCCTAAAAAAGGTCGACAACACCCGCTTTTTACCCCAAAAAAAGGTAGACAAAACCCACTTTTGGACCCCAAAAAAAGGTCGCAAAACCCACTTTGGACTTGGTCCCAAAACCCTATTTGGGATTTCAAAAAGGTCCCCCCCACGGAAAAACCCAGCGACATGTATGAGTGCTGATTATAGTACCCGCGTGGTTTATATGGCACTCTACAAAATCAGATCTATAAGAAATTAACAATAGTATGAAGTTCATTGCTCAAATTATGGTCTAGTTGTAAAAAATAGGTTCTTCACTTATATCAGAACCCTTATGACTGCGTTTTCTATTACTGTTATTTTACTAGCGAATTTTCATATTACTATTTACTAAATTTACTTTAAATTCAGCTCTTCAATTTAATTTTTATTTTTGTTTTACTACCAAGCAGCTCCGATTTTACTACTATTTTACTATGATTTTACTAGTCATTAGGGGCAATTTCGCATGAATGATGCCAAGATTTTGTTAATAATCGATGTTGGTCCAAATGGTCGCTGAATTTGATCATGATACAACGTTCTACAGAAGTTTAGAGACATGTGTGAAATTTGACTAACAAAAGTCGATCCACACATCTTTTATTGCAAAATTGACAACCTTTGGTAATTTAATTTAATTTTTACTTTACTATTGGCTCTTTATTTTACTTTTTACTATTATTTTACTACCAGTAAAATACCACTGGTAATCCTAATTTTTGTTTTACTATACTAGAGTAAAATAACAGTAATGCATATATACCCAAAACTAGTCTGATAGGGTGTTTGACCACTCACAAAATCTCTTTGATCGTGTCTTATCGTATGCACAAATGTTTGGGAAATAATTTGTAGCCAAAGATGGCCTTTTGGAGCGAACAATTAAATAAACTGTTCTTTAGGCCCTGAAATGCCTTCCAATTATTGGGGAGAATCCAGTATTGGTTATACATGAGTCATGAACAAAGCTGAACTCGCATGCATCATATAATAAATAGTTAATTTCATGTGAAAACTGCAGGTATCCATTGTATGAAAACATCTTCAACAGCTTAATTACTTTGGAAATGTCTTGATAATTGTGAATTTCAATCAAAATTTGGCACGGTTTAATGCCATTGTCAAATAGCTCTGGTATCACATGATACTCTGCACCTAAATTAGGCACACAGTTCTATATCCAGTTCTATATCCAAGGTAGTAGTGGGCACCGGTACTGAGAAAGTACATAATATCAGGTATCATGTGCAGGTATTTGAAAAATATGCTACCTATCAGGTGTCAGTTAAGCTAGGTATTCATAAAAACAGTATTACATACTGATACAGACATCAGGTAGAAATAAACAAGTATCAGGATTTTTACAAAAAAACGAATTAAATTTGTTACCACTAATTTTCTGATTTTACTGATTTGTTTGGGCGGTTTTAACTAATTTCTGTCTCCTGGAAGCAATGTGAAAGGATCCTGTTAGAGTAACATGTTCCACTTCACAGTCTGATTCTGATGCCTTGATAGGGCTTGATTTGGCTTAGTATTGAGAGTTAAAATTTTGACTTTCACCGATTCTGTCCAAATTTGTGTGCTAATAGCCCCTAGTGAGTTATTCTGAACCTGCAAAGATTAGTTCGATTCAACGCTCTTGAGTGAGAGAGAGAGAAAAAGTTTATCTGACAACCTAAAAAGCATAACAACAAAATACAAAAACAGAACAGAACGAAAAATTATGCAACCCACATCCAAACTCTGAATGCGATTTTTAAAATCAGAGAATGTGTACACTACTGTTATTTTACTAGTGGATTTTCATTTTACTATTTACTAAATTTACTACAAATTCAGCTCTTCAATTAAATTTTTATTTTTGTTTTACTACCAATCAGCTCCGATTTTACTAATTTTTGTTTTACTAATAATCTTACTAATTTTACTACTGTTTTACTACGATTTTACTAGTCATTAGGGGCAATTTTGCATCAATGATGCCAAGATCTTATGAATAATTAATGTTGGTGCTAATTAGTTGCTAAATTTGATCACCGTACCAGGTCCTCAAGAACTTTAGAGACAACAATGTGTGTAATTCTATTCACAAAAGTGCGCCTAGACATCTTTTATTGCAAAATTGATCAAGAATTTGGCTGGAATTAATCAAAAACTAGTAAAATAGTAGTAAAATTTTCATTTTACTTTAGACGGTCTTTGCTAATTTAATTTTATTTTTACTTTGCTATTGGCTCTTAATTTTACTTTTTACTATTATTTTACTACTAGTAAAATACCAGGACAGACCGTCTAAAGTCGGATTTTCTAACAGTGGCTAACCGGCAGCAAATTTGCCACGGATAGAAACACGACTTTCGGTGGGCGTCAAATTTGTCCGACGGCAAGCTTTCGGAGCCTCTGATGGGGCGGAGCCTCGATCGATTGACTAAATCGGTTCCTTACTTCGAGATTTCCAACTTTAGACGGGACATGTTTGTTGCTTCTCCTAACCGCTTCCTAACCGTGCATTTGGCAAACCGTGCTTTCTCCTAACTGCTTCCTAACCGTGCAGTTTGGCAAGCGTTCAAGTGGGCGTGGTGACGGTAAGGATTTAGTACCAGCCCACAAATGCGCGGGGGCTGGACGGTAAGCATTTTCGAAATTGCAAAGTCGGAAACTACTTACCGTCAGGAAACTACTCCAATTGGAGTAGGGTCAACGCCAAACGGGTATTACTAATTTTTGTTTTACTATACTATAGTAAAATAACAGTAGTGTACACATTTACAGTTTCCATTGAGAGGCTATTCCAAACGTTAATAACCCAGTTAGCAAAAAAAGTTTTTGCGAATATCTAAGTTTGTACGGTTTACAACAACTTTAAGAGTCAGTGTCTGAATCGATCGAGTTTTGGCCCTTTGCCCTATTCAGACCCAAAGTTGAAAGTTTGGCGTATAAGTGGGCACACTAATGCTACTTGATGAGTTATTCAATTGCTGCAGAGGAATTCGCAATTCGACGCTCTACACTCGACATATAAGCCCACGAAAATCGGCTTGCTTAACTATGGGACGAAAATTTCCAACTTGAATTTCTTTCTTACTGACAAGGGTTGGGCTTTTAGGTAACTTTTTCGAGCAGATTAAGAATTTTTGGTCCAAACTTGTTTTCGATGAAAAACAATAATTTTTCGCCCTCCTTTGGAGCCCCTAGCTTGACTGGAACCCCCTCTATACATATTTTTTATTCTGGAATTTTGTTGGGCTATTTAAAAACTACATTTCGATATAAAATATTCAAGATTTGAGAGGAAGGTTTTTGGGAAAATTGACTTTGAATGTACAAAACCTGGAAAAATCGCCAAATTTCAGTGTGCTCAAAAGTGTCATAAACGATTACTAGCCTTTAACTCTTAGACGCAGAAATTTTTGCGTGCCTGGCCATAGGGACATGCAATCACGAAAATTTGTGGCAAATGCCTGCATAACAGCCGCACTCAAAGTGTGACTAAAACACGGTAATCACGCAGTGAATGTTTTTGAATTCACTTAAATTTTCAAAAACGCGTGACTAGCTAATCACGCGTTCCCTGTCTTTATTCAGGGTGGACTTTTCCACTTAGATTTTAGCCTTGACAGCACGATATTAAGGGTCCGACGCTAAACTGGCTCCTTCAACACGAAGTCCGGCTTTCTAAGCCACTTTAAACCTTCTCCGAGTGAACTTTTAGCCAGGAGATACCGAAAATAGAGCCGATGGGCAATTCTCAACCGCCCGTCTCCGGTCTTTCAACTTGGCAATCCCTGATCGACTGGCGAAGGCCCCATTGACCAACGACCGCTGATTGCAGCAGTACGGACAGGCTAACAGGGCAGCACGAAAAAGGAAAAGAAAGGAAGAATGAAGTAGTTGTGTGGGAGGCAGGTGAAGAAAATCTAGAGAAGCACACCTATTTTTTCTTAGCTAATAGAGCAGCAAGCAAACGAAAGAAAAATTTGGGAGGTAACAGAAGAAATTCTAACAGGGCAGCGAGCAAAGAGAAAAGAAAGGAAGGATGAAGCAGTTTTTTGGACGGCAAGTGAAGAAATAAAGTCAACAATTCCGCAGTCTTTTCCTCAGCGCAGAGACTGAAAACAAAGCGTGATTGACGCGTGACTGGCCCCAGTCACTTTTTTGCACTTTCATTTTCCAATCACATTTATAGCTAACAAACAGCCGCACGCAAAGCGTGATTGTGTGGGGAAACATGTGCACAATCACGCTCTGAAAAGCGTGATTCTATGTGGGGTACTACTCCAAATCGAGTAGCTTCTGCCAGTAAGGGTTAAATCGTAACTGGGACTTAAGAATTGGGGTAGTTAATATTTCGAGTAGATTAAGAATTTTTAGACCAAAATTGTTTTCTATGAAAAAAATTTTTCGCCCCCCCCCCCCCTTTGGAGCCCCCTAGCTCGACTGGAACCCCCTCCATACATATTTTTTTTTATTTTAGAGTTTCGTAGCGGTATTCAAAAGCAACACATTGGTATAAAATAGTCAACGGTGTAGGTTTCTGAGAAAATTGACTTTGAATGAACAAAACCGGCAAAAAATATGAACAAAAAAGCAGGTATTTGTGCATTCAAAGTCAATTTTCTCGAAAACCTATGCCTCAAATCATGAATATTTTATACCTAAATGTAGCTCTTGAATAGCGCTACGAAATCCCAAGATAAAAAATATGTATACAGGGGTTCCAGTCGAGCTAGGGGGCTCCTCGTCGAAAACAATCTTGGACTAAAAATTCTTAATCTGCTCGAAAAGTTACCTAAAAGCCCCAATTTTTAAGTCCCAATTACGATTTAAAGCTAGGAATCGTTTACAACATTTTCGAGCACACCAAAAGTTGGCAATTTTTCCAGGTTTTGCACATTCAAAGTCAATTTGCTCAAAAACCTTTGAATCCTCAGTTACCAGCGGAAACAAAAGGATATAACTACTGACTCAACGGCTAGATACCTGGAGACGTAGCACGTACGCCAAAGCTTGACAGACCAACCAACCAGCCAGCCCCACAGTAGTAATGGCTGTAGGGTTTTCGACCAACCAAGAAATTTTTCTCAAAAAAAAATTCTTCTTGAAAATTATTTTTTGATTCAAAAAGTGAACAGCAATCTTTCGCATAATAGCCACCCATTTTTTGTTCAAAATAGCCACCTATTGTGCCAAATCTAGGTGAGATAGGTGAAGAATAGTTTTAGTCAGTCAAACAGCAAACAGATTGTTGGGTGACAAATCTCTAGGTGGAAATAAAGTTTTAATCCATCAAAGAGCACACAGATTGTTGGGCGATAAATCTATCAATGTGAGATAGGTGAAGAATCGGTCAAACAGCAAAGAAATGTTTGTGTGAAGAACTATTTATTAATCAGCAGCAGTAATAGTCAGATCGTTATGAATGTGTTGTTGAACTTTGTGCCGTCACTTTATTAGTGCAATGTTGGTAAAACAAAGAGAGTGGTGGATGGATGCTGATGTTTAATGTTTAATATTTAATACACGTCCAACAGAATACAAGCAACTCAGATCAAAGGGAGGGCGTGGCCGTTTGTCCGACGAGTGCCCTTCCCCGCAAGTACTCAGAAAAATCTAAATGCTGAATTAATTTTGTGAAGCGCGAAACCGTGGCTGCATTAACTATTTCGACTGGTAAGCTGATAATCAGTTAGAGGTCAGGACGGAAGGAGGATGCGCAAAATGCCTTCAGTACTGCTTTGAGCAGAATGGATGGACTGTGAAGATTCCATTGTACAGTGTGGTGTCCTACATTTTTTTCCGCTACTACTTGCTCAATCCGAATCGACTGGCATGCGATGCATATGAGTTCTTCGAATCCGAATACAGTACTAGCGTGGTGGTCTGCTCTTCAAAAATCTGCCTTCAAAGCGGTGATTCCTATATCGTCCTGACCGCCAATACTGGTGGTGAGTAGGGATGGGCAACGTAAATTAAAATCGGTAATTTACGTACACGTTATTTCTGTTTTACCAGATTTTAATTTCCGTAATCGTAACGTGTTACGGAAATTAAAACGGCCAATTTCTTGCTGTAACGCGTTACGTAAATTAATTTCCGTAACGTCGTAACGAATAAGATTCCAGGCAAACGTAAATTAATTTTCGTTTTTCTTCAAAAATTGCTATGTAGTAGGTAGTAGCAATCGAATATCGCGGAAAAAATTATAAAATGAACTGCATGCAATGCAAATTTTAATTCTGTGTTTGTTCGATTGGAATTGCATTTGTATTTTTGAAACCTAACTTCACACCAAAAGGAAGGAATGAAATGTGGGTATGTTTTTTGGCTGAATTACTGTAGCTACTGAGGGTTTTATAACTGCGCAGCAACTAGCCAACTACGACGTACGTACTACAGACTGTAGTCTACCTACCGCACACCGCACTGATGGTTAAACGTATGACAGTATTTACGTATAAGATTAGTAGTGAAGAAAACTATGTAATTTCACTTCTCTGTTTGAATGCATGAATTTAAATGTACAACATACTGTTGACAAGTCCGACTGAACCGGGATCTATTAATAGGTTTTAAACCTGAAATTTGTGGACTTTAACCTGAACCTTAACCTATTTTATTTCAGCCGGAGTTGAACCTGATCCGTTTTATTGGACTTTCTCAACAGGTTCAAATTTCAACTGCAATTTTTAGGCAAACTATGTAAAATTTCGGTTGGATTGCACAAAATTTTAAAGATTTCATGTTTTTATACCTATTTTCAAACTGAAACTGTCAGAAAACGAAAGTACACTGCCTTGTAAAGTCTGATGTATGTTTTTCTGCCAGTAGAAAGGCTTATAGCTCAGAAAAGTTGCAAGCAGCGCAAAATATGTATCTATAGTTTTTGGAGATATCGGTGGACTTGAACCTGAACCTATTGTCCAGGTTTTTTAGAAGGTGGACTTGAACCTGAAATTTCGATGTTGGCTTTGACTTGAACCTGAACCTATTTTTCAACCCTGAACTTTCCAACAGTAGTACAACACCTACACATGAATTTATAGTTGCCTGGCTTTTCTGCCTATTTTCTTACACAGGGAGATAACATATTGACAAATTCAAGCCTTCAAAACAGTATCTACAAGATATTTCGACCGTGAAATTGACCGAAATTAACCGGTTTAGCAGTTCGAAGAGTGGGATTGGGCTTCTGTGCGACAAGGGCGAAAAATTTTCGAAAAATTAACCTTAAAAGTCGCATTTAAGTTTCAGTAGTAACCAAAAATATGCCTATAATACAACAAAACAATGCGGTGGGCTCAGGATTCAACAGAAAAATCTGTTTTACGCTAGGAACGTAAATTAATTCACGTACGGAAATTAATTTACGTATTGCTAAATTTTAATTTTCGTTTTCGTTTAATTTCCGTATCCGGATTTTTTTAATTACGGTAATTGTTAAGCGTAACGTAAATTAAAAATCGGCGCTTAATTTACGTTACGCGTTACGAAAATTAATTTACGTGCCCATCCCTAGTGGTGAGATCGTGCTTAGAAAATTCACTGATGCATTTGTAAATTTTTTGACTGAGATTCGTAACCATGCTTTACAGTTTGGACGATGAAGTTTATGTTTGCTTCAGTTGAGCAATCAGCTCATTTCGCCAATCGTATTTCACCAAAATTAGCCAAATCTCATTATTCAGCTCATGCAGCAGCAGCTCTTCGAATTTCCAAGCCACTAGTGGATCGGAAACCAACTCATCTATCGCTTGCTTGGCATAGGCGCCAGCCAACTCCTCGATCGACCATTCGCACTGAGGTGTGTGCAGACTGTAGTCGATCGGCTCCCAACTACTGGTTTGCCAATGTTTGTTTCGGTATCTAGTAGTAAGGGGCGGTTCACTGGGGGGGGGGTGATGTCACAACGTCACCTTCCCCAGTCCGTCTCGAGATTATTTTGAGACTCCGCCCCTTACGGCTCCGCCCACTCGTCGCCCTCTTGCGGGAAAAATATTTGCTCGGGTGGGGTTCGAACCGTCTACCTTTCGCTTCAGAGGAGCACGGTCTACTATATGAGCCACACTATCACTTAGAGTTAAATGTCTAAACGGTCTATATGTGTGTTGATGTCTGCCCCCTCAGAATTTTGAAGTTGTGGCAGAGAATTTTAGTAAGAAAAAACTACGTCACTGCCCCCCTCAGAATTAGGGTTTGATTTTGGCGGGAAATTCAAATTGCCCCCTCAGAATTTTGCCAGGAAAATTTAGCACACCCCGGCCAGATTTCAACACTGCCTCCCTCAGAATTTTTGGGAGAAAGAACATACTTACCGATTTCAGCTGACCCAACAAAATCACCGGTCGGTGAGACTGTGCATAAATTTCAGTTTCACAAATTCTCTGAGGTAAGTTTAAGAATTTTGTTTTAGCAACTGTTTCACAAGAATATTTCAGAATTTGGATTTGTATTTGGCGGGAAATTCAAATTGCCCTGCTAAGAATTTGGGCTTGTTTTCGGCGGGAAATTCAAATTTGAAAACAAAAATTAACAATTTCTAGAAAATAAATACAAAATGTGAAAATAATTGTAAAAACAAATGTAATTAAAAATATATAAATAATACTTTAGAATCGGCGCCCAAATTTTTAAACAAAAATAAAACAAACAATTGCTAGAAAATAAATACAAAATGTGAAAATAATTAAAAAACAAATGTAAATAAAATAAAACACGTTTAGAATCGGCGTCCAATCATCCAATCTGGCTGTCAATTCGTGAAAAGCCTTCAGGATTTCGAGATTCACATTCCCGACCTTAGGATTACAAAGATCTTACCAAGATCACCGATCTTCTTCGACCTGCACAAAGATTTTGCGATCCTTACTGAAGATTTGGCGCTATTTACTGGAGATTTCACCGGTATTGCGCTATTTCCCTATAGTTTGGGTACCTGTGTATATGGCTGGTGTATATATGGGCTATATAGCACCAACACATGACATAAAGCACTAAGATTTGCCAAGATTTCACTAAGATTTCACAAGATTACACTAAGATTTACTGAGATTTCACAAAATCTCACTGCTATTGCACTATTTCCCTATATTTCAGACAGTCGCATATATGGCTGGTGTATATATGGGCTATATTGCACCAAAACATGACATATAGCTCTAAGATTTACCTAGATTTCACTAAGATTTTGCAAGTTTGCATTAAGATTTCGCAAGATTGCACTAAGATTTACTGAGATCACACTGAGATTTGTTGAGATCACACTGAAATTTCATAAAATCTCACCGCTATTGCGCTAATTCCCTGTAGTTTGAGCAGCTGTATATATCGTTGGTGTACATGTTGGCCTATATTGCACACAAACACCAAGATTACACTGAAATCACACTGAGATTTGCCAAGATTTCCCTATATTTTGGTCTGCTGTATATTATTCTGCCAACTTGTCACAGCCGGCCCTTGTCAGTATAGAAACGCAGCTTTTTGACAGATTGTTCATTGTATGTGTTTGTCTCGACAAGAATGGGTGACAGCAAACTCGATTTGGCAGAGCTGTTTGGGGAGGAGGAGAAAGTCGATAAAGTCAAAATGGCCCAAGACAAGGAGAAAATGCCCAAAAAAAGAAAACGTCAGCCAAAGTCCAACGCTAAGAAACGGGTGAAAATCGAGAAAAGTAGCAATGAGGCGGCCGGAAGAGGAACTGGAAGAGGTGGAAGAAGGTAGTGAGGCAGAAGCTAACTGCCGTTGTGCAATCTACATTTACATATAATTAACGTATAAAAGTTTTTTCACTTGTCAGCTTCTTGCTCAGATCGCGGCATTTCCCAAGGTCGCACCAGGATTTCCAAGATTGCGCCAGGATTTCCCAAGATCACACTAGGATTTCCCAAGATCGCACCGGGATTTCCCAAGATCGCACTGGGATTTCCAAGATCGCGCCGGGATAGCGCTATTTCTCTATATTTTCATATTGCAGGAAACAAATTTTACCAAATAAATAATAAGCAAAAGCTTGTTCGATGAGATCTTCATTCCCATGAAGGAACTTTTTCACCAGAAACTTGCGCTCATCCCAAGCTTTCTCGATCGCTTCCTCTTCACCAAGATCTCTCTCTGTGTAGTTGTTCGAAGTATTCAGGATAGCAGTGTACACCTCATCTTCATCTTGGAAATACGATGCAAACTTCAGTTTTTCCTGAAGCGTGTCTTTCAGCTGTTCAAAGAACTCGCTGTAGAGTGGTTCTTTCAGTAGTCCTTCCAAGCTCTTCAGATTCATGTTGTCAAACGTTTCTCGAAGCAAAAATACCCTGTTTTTGTCACCTTCATCGGACTCGGACTCCTCAGAATCTGTCTCATCTTGCTGGCTTTCAAGCTCTTCATCAGCTGGAATCATTCCATGTTGAAGTTTCTCATGGCAGTGACGGTTTGATGCAGTGGACAGCTGAACACCACACGTTGGACAAACACACACATCCATTTGAGTTTTTCTGTGCCACCTGCATGGCAAAGTGACAACACAACAGACTGACTGTGAGCGAAAATATTTCACTTCATATATGAAGCAAAACGGTTTTGGCGGGAAATTTTGTTTCAAGATTATCTCATGTGCGAATTTGTAGTTTGATGACGTCATCACTGCGCGTTTGTCTGCAGACGAAGTTTGTCTTAAGATGAACTACTGAAAGTTACTTTTAGCCGAATTTTTCAGCTTCTGTTCATTGTTCACTGTGTACTGGTGTGTGATGGCGGCTCGTTTATCTGCAGCAGCTCTTGGATCGCGACGAAATGATGATGGAGGACTACAAAAACTGCTACTGCAAATTGTGCGATCAAACCTTCAAGTCCTCCGGCAACCTCATCAACCACTTGCGCGGTATTCTGCACTGCTGCCACTGGAAACCACCGTTTGACCTAGAACTGGTGAAGAAGCGAATCGCCAAACGGAAGGCTCTGCTGGCGAACCCTCCAAAGCACAGCGAGATGGCTAATCGCACCACTCCGCACTCTCAACCTCCACAGCCGCTGAGAAAAACCCGCTGGGATCAACTTGCTCTGGCCAAGCTGCAACGCCCAGAGGAACCGCGCAGAGACAACCTGTTGAAACCAACCTCGCTGGAAATGCTGAAGGTAGTGCAACCACTACTTTCCTACTCGGCCTACATGTGCGAACTGTGTTTCAGACTTTCCAGAACCATGCCAGCGCAGAAGCTGAACGGAAAACTGATTGTGCAATTCCTGCTGTGTGACAGCTGCATTGAGGTCAACACAAAGATGCGAGATGTATATGCTAAATGCTTGTTCAAAAAATGATTGAATAAATTGTTTCCTTGTATCAAATTTTTGTAAATGTTTAGCAGAAAAATAGCGCTATCCCCGCGATCTTGGAAGTCCCAGTGCGATCTTGGGAAATCCTGGCGCGATCTTGGGAAATCCTGCCGCGATCTGAGCAAGAAGCTGACAAGTGAAAAAACTTCTATACGTTAATTATATGTAAATGTAGATTGCACAACAGCAGTTAGCTTCTTCCTCACTACCTTCTTCTTCCACCTCTTCCAGTGGTTTGCCGGCCGCCTCATTGCTACTTTTTTCGATTTTCACCCATTTCTTAGCGTTGGACTTTGGCTGACGTTTTCGTTTTTTGGGCATTTTCTCCTTGTCTTGGGCCATTTTGACTTTATCGACTTTCTCCTCCTCCCCAAACAGCTCTGCCAAATCGAGTTTGCTGTCACCCATTCTTGTCGAGACAAACACATGCAATGAACAATCTGTCAAAAAGCTGCGTTTTTATACTGACAAGGGCCGGCTTTGACAAGTTGGCAGAATAATATACAGCAGACCAAAATATAGGGAAATCTTGGGAAATCTCAGTGTGATTTCAGTGTAATCTTGGTGTTTGTGCGCAATATAGGCCAACATGTACACCAACGATATATACAGCTGCCCAAACTATAGGGAAATAGCGCAATAGCGGTGAGATTTTATGAAATTTCAGTGTGATCTCAACAAATCTCAGTGTGATCTCAGTAAATCTTAGTGCAATCTTGCGAAATCTTAATGCAAACTTGCAAAACTTAGTGAAATCTAGGTAAATCTTAGTGCTATATGTCATGTTTTGGTGCTATATAGCCCATATATACACCAGCCATATATGCGAAGATATATATAGCAAAGACGTCACTACAAGGGTAAAGGACATTTTCTCTGATCTTCAGATTGACCATTCCAAGATTGCTAACATTCGGACTCTAAATTCTGACAAGGCTGGACGGAGAGTGGTTGTAGAACTGAAGGACTCTGCTACAAAGACAACTATTCTAGCCAGGAAGCGCGCCGTGCTAATGGAGAAGCCGCAGTATTCGACCGTGTATATTGGCGTTGACTTGACTCCTTGGCAAGCCAAAAGAGCATTCGATTTGCGAAATGAACTGCGTGATCGGCGTGACAACGGCGAATCTGATCTATTCCTTGACTACCGCCTACTCAAAATCAGGAGTGCAAAGGCAGCGCCTCCCATTTAGTTGTTTCTTGTTATATTCTAGTATTGGCTTGCTTGTGGCTATAGTGGTATTTGTGCTGGATTTTGGTTTATTTAGCTACATCTAGTTTGTTTTATAGGCTCTCATAATAGGTCATCAGTGGCGACTTGAGGGCCTGTTGCCCAACTCTTGCAGGGTAGCGAATAAACTTGACTTGACTTGACTTGTCTGAAATGTAGGGAAATAGTGCAATAGCAGTGAGATTTTGTGAAATCTCAGTAGATCTTAGTGTAATCCATACATGTAACAGGGGGTCTGGGGGGTCTGCCCCCCACCCGACTTAGGCCAGACCAGGGTTGTATATTTTTCCGAAAAAAACCTCGGCCTGTTTTTTTCCAGTTTTTTTCCGGTTTTTTTCCGGTTTTTTTCCTAAATCGCGGAAAAAAACTCCAGCCCAAGTTCTGAGTATCCTAGGCTGGTTTTATGATTCCTAACGCTTTCTAGCGCCTTCCTCAGTCTTGTTAGACCAGAAATACACGTGTTACATTGATATAAATCACGAAACAGGCATGAAACAGTGCCTGACAGGTTCCATGAATAACGCTATATGCAAATTTTCTTACAGCAGTTTGCATTTTTGTTTTTTCATGCCAAATTTGGTCTTTTTTGTTGTTTTTCTAACAGTTTTGAGTCAGCATGGCCTATTATACATAGCAAAAGTCCATTTTTTAAACGAAAAATGACGTAAATTAGCTATTTTTAGCTTGAGTTTTTTTCCGCGATTTATGTTTTTTTCCGACCCTTAGGAAAAAAACCGGTTTTTTTCCGGAAAAAAACAGTTTTTTTCCGGTGTTTTTTTCCCACCTCACATCCCTGGGCCAGACGCCCCCGGATGGCGCCCCCCCCCCGAGACGATTTCACCGACCCCCCCCTCCGATTTTTCTGGCAAGTAAATTTTCGAGCAAATTTTTGCAATTTTTTACAATTTCACACACAAAAATTGCCAAAATCGCCTGCAAAACAGCACTTTTTAGCTGTATTTCAGCCCAAATTAGCGATTTTTGGCGATTATTAGCCCAAAAATTGCGATTTTTTCGATTTTTGAGCGTTTTTTAGTGCCCACCCCCTCCTCCAAAATTTTGGCTCAAGGTCGGTTTATACTTCGTCTAGTAGACATGTCCTCGCTGTCTACCTAGACAAAATAGACAAAGTAGGCATTTTTCTGTTTATACTTTTGTCTATTTTGTCTGTCTATACAGACAACATTTTTGTCTATGTCTACTGTCATTTGTCTTTAGAAAAAATCCTAAAGACATTTGTCTACTCTTGTGTCTATTGTGTATTATTCATGATTCTTTGACAATGGCGACTGATGAATTCAAAAAATTATCAATCATCGAAGTGCAAAAGCATAAAATCTTGTGGAATATCTCATTGGTTGGCTATCGCGACGAAGGAGAATACCTGGAAAAAAGTGACTAACTACAATAAATAACTAACCAAATTCAACCGGCACAACACAGCCCCCGACCCAGAAACACAAGTACTAGTAGTGGCTCCAGTACTAACAAACTGGCTCAGAAATCACTAATTTTTAGCCTAAAATTCGCGTTGAAAAGCCTTTTTTGAACCGAATTTGGCGTTTCCACTGCTGATATTGAAGAGAAATCGGTGTTTTTGGAAGCCCTTTTTGTCATTTTTGCTTGTTTTTAGCTCTAAAACGCTATTTGGCTATTTGACACCTTAAAATAGCAATTTTTAGCGTCCTTACTGATAAAAACGTGCTAAAAACGCATTTCCAGGCGTTTTAGAGCTTTTTGAAATTCGGGACCCCATCTGGGCGAAACCCCCCTCGAGCCCCCACCTGAAGAAAACCCCCTACCCCCTCCCCCACCAGGTCGGCCCGCTGCTGTTACATGTATGATGACAAGACAACATGGGTCTTGAAGAGGAACAGGCTAGCGAATCTGCGATTCTACAACAAGATGACGCAGAAGTGTTTGCTAACAGAAAATGTGGTGTGGAGCCGGAACTGGTAGTAGATCAAGAGTAGAGGAGTAGAGGTCCCCAGCCTACAGCTTCGTCAACAGTACCCCACTCCGCCGTATGCTGGAAGCCAGCCAGTTCTCAGAAAAAGCAGCACTAAGCACTCTCACAGTTCCATGTCTACTTAGGCTCAGCTCAACGCTGCTATTCACGCCGAGCTCAGTCGGTTGAATGATGAGGACAAGTGGGCCTTATACAGAAGATTCATTGCCCACAAGTTATGAGAGCTGCCCTCGGACAAACAGCTGCAGCTGAAACGCAAGATTCATGAATGTATATGGTGCAAAAGTGGATAAAGTGTACTTGTTTTTCATAAAGTAACCACTGAATTGTTAGGTGTGTATAGCTGATAAAGCAGTCTATTTATGTATGTACATCTACGAACACAGTCAATCAGCTAATGACAGTTGGGCAGAGGAATCCTTTCTGAATCGCGGTTTCTTGCCACTCAACAATGCCTTCCTGCACCAATGTAGTCTGCAAACATTTCCCGAATCTGTGTAGTTGTAGCACTGGAACCTTGAAACAATCTTGAGACATCCGGAAGTAGATGTAGTGCATCTATGGGTCGATTACGCGTATCGGATTTACACAACCGTAAAAAATCCTTCTCAGTTTCGATTTTGATGCAGCGAATGTGAATGAACTGCCCATCTTCATTTGCGTCTTTGGTTCAAATACACTTTCAGCAACAACAAGACGCGAAATTTTTTTTATTCTTTGATTTTTCTTCTTTTTTAGTGTCTACACAGACAGACAAACGTGTCATTTGTCTACTGTCTATTTGTCTATGCGAATTTTGTCTATTTGTCTATTGTCTACTGAAAAATGAAGTATCAACCGACCTTCAGACCCCCCCCGGCCGGCGCCAGACCCCCCCAACCCCCCCCCTCCCCCCTTCGGCGGATGTCCTCTCACATGTATGGTGTATTGTTGTGAAATCTTAGTGAATTCTTGGGAAATCTTAGTGCTATGTGTCATGTGTTGGTGCTATATATACACCAGCCATATATGCGACTGTCTGAAATATAGGGAAGTAGTGCAATAGCAGTGAGATTTTGTGAAATCTCAGTAAATCTTAGTGTAATCTTGTGAAATCTTAGTGAGATCTTGGCAAATCTTAGTACTTTATGTCATGTGTTGGTGCTATATAGCCCATATATACACCAGCCATATACACAGGTACCCAAACTATAGGGAAATAGCGCAATACCGGTGAAATCTCCAGTAAAGAGCGCCAAATCTTCAGTAAAGATCGCAAAATTTTTCTGCAGATCGAAGAAGATCGATGATCTTGGTAAGATCTTTGTAATCCTAAGGTTGGGAATGTGAATCTCGAAATCCTGATGGTTTTTCACGAATTGACAGCCCGATTCTAAACGTGTTTTATTTTATTTACATTTGTTTTTTAATTATTTTCACGTTTTGTATTTATTTTCTAGCAATTGTTTGTTTTATTTTTGTTTAAATATTTGGGCGCCGATTCTAAACATATTTTTTATATTTTTTTAATTACATTTGTTTTTACAATTATTTTCACATTTTGTATTTTATTTTCTAGAAATTGTTAATTTTTGTTTTCAAATTTGAATTTCCCGCCGAAAACAAGCCCAAATTCTTAGGAGGGCAATTTGAATTTCCCGCCAAATACAAATCCAAATTCTGAAATATTCTTGTGAAACAGTTGCTAAAACAAAATTCTTTAACTTACCTCAGAGAATTTGTGAAACTGAAATTTATGCACAGTCTCACCGACCAGTGATTTTGTTGGGTCAGCGGAAATCGTAAGTATGTTCTTTCTCCCAAAAATTCTGAGGGAGGCAGTGTTGAAATCTGGCCGGGATGTGCTAAAATCTAGCAGTTTTCCTGGCAAAATTCTGAGGGGGCAATTTGAATTTCCCGCCAAAATCAAACCCTAATTCTTAGGGGGCAGTGACGTAGTTTTTTTTTTTTTTTTTCTTACTTTTAAAATTCTCTGCCAGAACTTCAAAATTCTGAGGGGGGCAGACATCAACACACATATAGACCGTTTTGACATTTAACTCGAACTTATAGTGTGGCTCAGATGGTAGACCGTGCTCCCCTGAAGTGAAAGGTAGATGGTTCGAACCCCACCGAGCAAATATTTTTCCCGCAAGAGGGCGACGAGTGGGCGGAGCCGTAAGGGGCGGAGTCTCAAAATAATCTCGAGACGGACTGGGAGAGGTGACGTTGTGACGTCACCCCCACCAGTGAACCATACATGTCGTTGGGGGGGGTAAAAGGGGGGGGCCGCCCCCCCAAGCCCAAAATTTTTCGGCAAAAGTCCCCCCCAGCGGATTTTTGGGGGGCCTGAGAAGCCACTTTTGGATTCAAAAAGTAAAGAAAATTTTAGCCCAGACAATACATTCTGCAGCACAAAATTGGGTTTTCGGCTACCATACAACCCCAAAACAGGGTTTTGTAAGGCTTAGAAATCCTAAATAGGGTTTTTAGACTGCTTAGAAACCCCTGATTAGGGTTTTTAGGTTACTTTTAAACCCTGATTAGGGTTTTCAGGTTACTTTTAAACCCTGATTAGGGTTTTTAGGCTGCTTTGAAACCCTGATTAGGGTTTTTAGGTTACTTTCGAAGCCTGATTAGGGTTTTCAGGTTACTTTCAAAGCCTGATTAGGGTTTTTAGGTTACTTTGAAACTCTAAACAGGGTTTTTAGCACTGGCTAGAAAGCCTAGAGACAGAGTGGGTTTTTAGGTTGATTAGGAACCCTAAACAGGGTTTAAGAACTGCATTCAAATCACTAAATAGGGTTTTTTATTAATCTTATAAGTCAAAACAGGGTTTTGCGCGTGCCTCAGAATCGATATTAGGGTTCTCTGGACTATTTTTAGGTAACATAACGCATTTCAATCTGTATTTTATCGCTGAAACTCATATTCAATACGTATTTTGAGCGCAAAACAGCTTTTTATTACATTCGTTGCTTCAATATTCGGTTTTAGAAACGTTTTCAACCGGAATAGGGTTTTTAAGGCATTTTTAATGCAAAAACAGGGTTTTAAGGCTTTTTCGGTCCAAAATACGGTTTTTAAGCCATTTTTCGCCCCAGAATCCCTAAAAAAGGTCGACAAAACCCGCTTTTACCCAAAAAAAAGGTAGACAAAACCCACTTTTGGACCCCAAAAAAAGGTCGCAAAACCTCTTTGAACTTGGTCCCAAAACCCTATTTGGGATTTCAAAAAAGTCCCCCCCACGGAAAAAACCCAGCGACATGTATGCAGTGAACCGCCCCTTATTGCTGTATCTGTCCGCAAGTCACGCAATGCTCACTTCCGATATTGCATAATTTGAAGTGCGCCTGAGAAACACACATTTCCCCGACAATTTTATTGTGCTGGACAAATCGCGTCTGAGACAAAACAAGTTTCTTAACAATTTCATTCTGTCTGTACATTTTGCACATGTAAAAACAAAATCGCAATCTCCAGTTGTCGTTTTTGACATAAAGGCTGCAAAACAAGTTTCTTGACAAGATCAGTTTCAAAGCCCATGAATTTTTTGTGGCAGGCTGTTGCATGCTCCGGTTGTCTTTCGACCATGCATGAAAGAGCGGCTCACCATAAAAAAACAGGTTTCTTGACAAGATCAGTTTCAAAGCCCATGAATTTTTTGTGGCAGGCTGTTGCATGCTCCGGTTGTCTTTCGACCATGCATGAAAGAGCGGCTCACCATAAAAAAAACAGGTTTCTTGACAAGATCAGTTTTAAAGCCCATGAATTTTTTGTGGCAGACTGTTGCATCTACCATTCTTTTCAAGACTGCCATCTTTCATGTAAAGCACATTTACCAATTTTATAAACTATATACAGTATGTATACTAAAGAGCGACGTGAGTTTTGGCTCGTGCTAAACCGCTGCCTCCACTAGCTGGGCAGTTAGGGCTGGTTTTAGATGCTGACCAAATTATTCGCTGTGAGGGACTCTTCGAAAATGCGCATCTAACTTCTGAAGCCGGTCAGCCAAAACTATTGCCTAGAAACCATTCGTTAGCGCGTCTGGTTATTTGATCAGTGCATGTAAATGCTATGCATACCGGCCTAATCAGACCCTGGGTCTGTTGCACTACAAATACTGGATACCGCAGGGCCGGTGGGCTGTTAAGTCAGTTCTACAAAGGTGCTCTGTTTGCCGGCGCTGGGACAAAAAACCGTTTTTAGCTCACTCCCATGCCTTCTTTTACCGTCCTTTCGAGTAAACCGGCAGCCCCCTTTCCAATCCATTGGTCTGGATTATTTGGGGCCGTTGTTTGTGCGAGGTGAGGACACAGCGCAGCCGAAAGTGTTGATTTGCCTTCTGACTTGCTGTGTAACGCGCGCTGTTCATTTAGAGGTAGTAAGAAGTTGCGATAGAGAGGCATTTCTCGACGCCTTCAAAAAGGTTCTGTGGCAGGAGGGGTGTCCCCAATCTAATTGTCTCTGATAATGCTACCGAATTCAAGCTCACCGATAGAGCATTGGCTTTTCTGTGGAGTAAAACCAACTTCAAGGAGTCTAAAGTCTCGAAAGAATTGTCTAGCAAAGGCGTAAAATGGAAATTCATCCCATCTATATCCTGCTGGATGAGCGACTCATACAGTCTGTAAAACATGTTTTGAAGCATGTAATTTGCTTGTTGATGTTAAAACTCACTGAACTCGAAACACTTGTAGTGGAGGCCGAAGCTGGCCGGCACAGTTGGTGTAGTGGTTTAGGCCGCATGGCCACTGTGCATGACATCATGTGCTCATCCTCTCAACGCAGCAAGTTTCTTGCCGCAAAGAGTTGGTCATCGGCATAAGCTCCACCCAAGCCACCGAAAGCTGGTGACAGCTAGTAGGTAAAATGGGAACCGACTGGATCTGTCATTGCACTGAAGCCACTCCGCAAAGCATGCCGCGTTGGGAAGAAGATCTACGATGTCGGAAGCTGTCTGAGAAACCAACTATGCCGGGAGCCCTCTGGCATGTGGGGCACCGGCGGCCGTCGGGAGCTAGGTCAGCATCATGGCATCGACACGCCAGCCGCTCCCCTCCTGGTGACCGGCGCCCAGCAGCATGGTTAGGAGTGGCTGGCAGTGAAAGGAGGGCAATGTCCAAGATGACGAATCATGGGGGTAGCGGAATGGCAAAAAACTGTCAATGCTGCTATAACATATATTTCCCGGTATTTCCCAGTATTAAAGTAATGTGAACCGGGATTGGGAACCGAGAGTGAAAATACTGGGAATTCCCAGTTCTTTGGGAAATACCGGGATCCCGGTTGCATCATTAGCCAAGACTGTTGTCATAGTAACTTTCTAGCAAACCCATAAATTTGTGAAAACTAACAGGATGATTTAGATCCAGTCCAAGACTTTCAAAAGCATCATTGATAAGAAGAGGGCCTCTGTAGGCAAATGCTCTTTTGGCTGTGATGATTCAACAATTTGGCAGTTCGAGTTTTGGAAATGGGTTCAGTCTGTTTGACCGGCGGGCCGTTTCCATTCTCCATTGAGCAAGTGGGCTCTGTTCCAGAAATAGTTTGTAGGCCAGTATCTGAGTTCTACACTTCAAACCAATGTCTGGTTTGTGCCATTTCAGTTCTCGCCTTGCAGCTGTCGCATAATCGAACTTGCGCAGCCCAGACACCAGTTTTGCGCCGAAATTCTACACAGTAAGCAGACTTTTGTTGATATAGGAGACGAGTGCTGCTTGAATTACGGCCGCTGCATAGTAGATTTTTAAAAACACAGTTGACCCTACTGTCCAACACCTTTCGAGGCAGATGCTCTTTGACCCGGCTCAAAGCAATCAGTTGTTGTTTGCAGCTTTTCGTTGTTTCTTGCAGGTGTGTGCGGAAGTTAAGGGCTTGATCGAAAACAATCTCGAGATTCTTTATTTGTTCGACCAACTGTAGCCGTTGTCCACACAACAGCAATTCAGGGATTCGGTTGAGCTGGTTTTGGTTTTGCGTTGTGCCAATCACCACCGTTTCACACTTGCGGGGTTGCAACCTCAGACCGTTCATCGAACACCACTCAGAAACTGTATTTAGGTCTTGTTGTAGTGCGGCTTCTCTAATAGCTGATGGCTTGTAACTGACACGCAACTGTGTGTCATCAGCAAACATGCAGATACTGGAGTGTCGAACAACAGATGACAGATCGTTGATGAATATGTTGAACAAAAGAGGACCAAGGACTGATCCCTGCGGCACTCCAGTCGTAACAATGACTGGCGCTGAGGTGGTCGTACCAATGCAAACTTGCTGTGCTCGCCTTGACAAGTAGGATTGAAACCAGCGCAGCGTTTGGTCTGTAACACCATATCTCTTCAGCTTAGCAAAAAGCAGTTCATGGTGCACACAATCAAATGCTTTGGTAAGATCAAAAGCACTAGTGTTGACAACTCCTTTTTATCCATGCTACACAAGATCTCATAGCTGATTGTGAGCAGCGACATTTCAGTTGATTTTCCTTTTGTAAATCCATGCTGACAGTCAGCAGCAGCAGCAGCGGCTCGAAATTGCGTGTACAGTTGGTTGTTCACCACTCGTTCAAGTGCTTTAGAGAACACGGACAGCAACGATATCGGCTAGTAGTTGCATGGATCTGAGAGGCTGCCCTGCTTGTGAAGAGGCACAATGATAGCTGACTTCCATGCATCAGGAAAATTCAATTTCAGAGAAGCATTGAACAACTGAAGTAGCACAGAACCAACAACAGGCAGAGCCATTTCGCTACTTACCCATTGACACCATCGCACCCCGGCGATTTGAAGTTAGGCAAATCGCAGATGGTTCGATTCAGCTGGTCTGCAGTAATTGGTTGAAAGATGAACTGGTTTTCAGCTGCAGGAATAGCAGTAGTGACACGTTCAGCATCTATGGCTCCTTCACCAAATGCCGTAAGTGTACCAACAGAAGCAAATAATCTGTTACTACTACTGTCAAGTATGATTTCAACGGTTTGGATAGTGGAGGGTCGCGGGGCCAGTTTTTATCCAAGAGGATGAGGTGGACACACTAAATCGAGGAAGAGGAGGACAGTCTAATTCCTAATATCATCCCTACTACTAACTTTCTTCTGTTTCTCCACTCTTCAGAGTGTTGAATTACTAGTTCGATTTGTTGTTTGTTTATAATTGCCGCTTATTGTTTTGCCATTTGATTGTCAGACCATTACACAGTATGGCATTTACTGATTCTCGAAGTTTTTTCGTTTTTAAACAAAAAAGTGAGGTCGTTACTAGAACTCTGAAGGAAGGAAGCTGTGTGTCGGCAATAAACATTTACTAGCTGTCAGATCGGTTTGTTGGGACAGATGTAGTCTAGTTAGTCATCGCCTATTTAGGCCAACTGTGCAGTATATAACCAATGCAAAGTATAATTGCTTTATTTAGACCCCTGTATAAATACGGTGCATACTGTTCACTTGTGACTGTCCATTGGGCCGATAATAGGAGGCGCAAGCGTTCAATTGCCGATAGGTCCAAATTTTCCTATTGGCAAAGTCAAAAAAATTTAAAACTATCGATAAAAACTATCAGCAAACGCGAATTTCAAGGTATCGGAAAACCCACCAAAGTGGCAGATAAGCTGCAATGGGTTATTACTACTACAGAATAAACTATTATAAAAAACATCTGATCGGATTGGTCTGCTGTTGCTGAGTAAACTATAGTTATAATTTTAATTCTATTTTTCAGAAATTTACTAATACAAGTAAATTATTTGGTAAGTAAATCATAATTAAAACTGAAAAGTTAATTATAATTTGTGAATTACACTTACCAAAATAATTTGCTTAATTTACTTAAAATATACTTAAATATACTTCATAAGTTTAGCTATTGATCGACTTTTTGGTAGCATGCAACTGCTAATCCATCAATGCTAATTAGCACCATAAATAATGCGAAATGTCGCAAAACACGATTAAAATTCTGAAAAATCGAAAAATCGAGCTACATTATCTTAAACTCATCAATCCACCTTGAAAAACGATTCTAGTATATCAGGTAATTGTTTTCAGATAAATTGCAACATATTTCTGAATGTTAAAGGCTTTGCCAAGTTTACTGAATTGTTTACTAGAACCTACTGGCTTTTAAGTACTGTTGGCAAGTCCGATGGAGCCAGGACCTATTAATAGGTTTTTAACCTGAAATTTGTGGACTTGAACCTGAACCTGAACCTATTATATTTCAGCTGGACTTGAACCTGTCCCGTTTTGTTGGACTTTCTCACTAAACTCTTTGATCATGTAGTTTGGAGTCTAAATTCTCAAAAATTCTGAGGTTTAATCAGGCTCTATTCGATTATGGGGTCATATTTCAAAACTTTTATAGAAAATAATGAGAAATACTGTTATTTTACGAAAATTTTGAATCTAATGAGGCCCACAGAGCTAAAACAAATCGGTTAAATGCATTAATGACATTATTTCTGTCTGTATATTTTAACTAAGCTCATAACCAAGTAACTCAATAATTTTTGACTAACTTACTAAACTCAGAGAGCGAATTTAGTCACTAACTTTTACTTACTAAATTCACATTTGAAAAGTTGTAACTAACTAAATTCAGAAAATTTTGTTTCAGGACAACATTGATTGTTACTGCACAGCTGCATGTACTAATGTGGAATACATATATGTATGTGTATAAAATACATACAATGTATTATGTATAATTTTTGGAATACATATATGTATATGTATATGTATATGTATTCTGAACGGAATATGTATAACAAATACATACTTGGGAATACATATTTTGCTATAGGCGTCCAACTTAAATTGTTTATTTTGCCAGTGCATTACGATACTTTTTCTCGAATTTTCTTCGCTTTTTCCTCGATGTTCTTGTTGTCTCTTGCAAAAGAGTAGTAGACTGTTTGGCAGACATAGAAACTGTCAAGCTTTGTTTTCCAATCTAGTCACAGAGGCTACAAAGTGGTTAGGAGTCTTCTAAGCTCGGTAAGGGGCCGTGCAAAAATGACGTCATCGATTTTTGGCCATTTTTCGACCCCCCCTCCCCCCTTGTCACCGGTTGTTATCATTTTCCAAACCCCCCTAAAATCGAAAAAATGACGTCACTTTTTTCCAACCCCCCCAATTTGCAAAAATTTCTGCATTTAAATGAGCAAACTTTCGGACAATAGTTCTTAGATTCTTCTACTAGTTATTCTTCTAAATTCCTCTAGATTTTCCCGTATTTAGAAACAGTTTGTTTTAAGAAGACTTCCCGTTATTTTTAAGAAAATCATAGAAAAAAATTCGAAGATCTGCTAATTTATCACAATTCAGTGAAAAAGCCATCGACACAGTTAATATGAACTACATGTATTGAAAACAGTAAGGTATCCAAGTAAAGGTAAGTGTAGTGTACGTACACCTTTTTTGGTGCAGGTAGAAAAGAAAAAACCTGTTAAAAATAAGAAAAACTTTACTAAAAGGTATCTAAATAGAGCCCTCCTGTGCATGGTGCCTCTTTTCACGGGCTGGCCTGGTATATCAAATTAGAAAAACAGGATCATCTTCGATGAAGAAGGACAGCCCGGGAAGTCAAAAAGGCATGACAATAAATCAAACTAGGATCAAATTTTTAAAAAAATTTAAAAAAAAACAAAAACGGCGGGCGAAAGACTTCGAATTATTTCATCCGTCTATAACATAGACAGCCTTTCGCCCGCCGTGGTTGTTTTTTTTTTAAATTTTTTTTAAAATTTGATCCTAGTTTGATTTATTGTCGTTCCTTTTTGACTTCCCGGGCTGTCCTTCTTCATCGAAGATGATCCTGTTTTTCTAATTTAATGTTTTGTCTTTATTTAATGCTTGTCATGTAAGGCAAATAGCAAAGTAATAAACTAAATAAATAGGAAAGCAATACCATACAATGTAATATAAATACAGTACTGTATGTATACGTGTATATATGTTTTAGTGTGTTGTTTTCCATTTTGAACTTGGCCCAGTTGTCTTTATTATTCAGGATTATCCTGCTATTCTAGTTTCGTATTTGCTTGTTGTCATACATACTGTATGTAGATAGCTGTACAGTTATGCATGCAAATCGAAGTTTTAAGCATTCAAATAGCGTTTAAGAGCTAAAAACAAGTAAAAAAAATGACAAAAAGGGCTTATAAAAACATCGATTTGTCTTTAATGTCACCAGCGGAAACACCAAATTTGGTTACCAAAGGCCCTCTAGTAAATGTATCAGGGTTCGTGCGGCTTTTGCATGGCAAAATTCAAAATTCCCTGACCTTTCCCTGACTTTTCTATGACCAAAGTAAAAATTCCCTGACCAAACAGGGTGAGGAAAATGAAACCAATCTCAGCAAACTTTAAAAAATTGGCTTGTAAAACGCATTTAGACGGTACTCAGAGGGTAAAATTCCAGTTTAAGTAGTGGTTTATAAAGTCAGAAGACCGATCTTCAAAAGGGTGTTCTGTGAAGTTCTGACACAACCATTTGACGGCAAAATGTTTCTACTACTATCAAATTTTTCCCTGACCGGACACCAAATTCCCTGACTTTTCCATGACTGCTTGACTTTCCAGGTCCTGCACGAACCCTGTGTATGGTAACAGGTGGGGCTGGCGGTCTGCAGCCACCTGAAATAGGCCAGAGCCTCCGGAGTAGGCCCCCTCCCACTACTACGGTAGCCCCCTCCACCACCGATTTTTCTGGCAAGTAATTTTCAGCAAATTTTTGCAATATTTAGCCCTTTTTGCTGAATTTTAGCTCAAATTAATCAGTGATTTTTAACCAAAAAATTGCTTTTTCTTCGAGATTTTTCAGCGTTTTAGTACCCATCCCATCCCATCCCGATCTGTGGAATTTGGGTTCAGACCCCACAGCCGCCTATGGACCCCCAACCCCCCCTCTTCTGTCGCGGAGGACCTGTTACATGTATCTGCAAATGAAATGATCAAGAAGAATTGAAATATCAAAGAAATGATAAGGTTCAGTTTATTGGCATACGTTCACAGGCACAGGTATTGGATCACAGGTTTCGCATAGGAGTATAGAATTTTCCAATTTTCCGACCAGAATTAAAGATTCTCCAGTTGTTTTCTTCAGTCTCTAAGTATATTCGTCTTTCCTCCTCGGAGGGACTGAAGATGTTTCGAACTGACTAAGTTATGCATTCATTGTCCTAAAATTGAATTTAGTTTAAGTGTCTTTCGACTATTGTTTGTTAGGAACGGTCCATGAATTTGTTAACTTTTCTAACTCCTGGGAAAGTCACAATTTAGAATTGACTGTCAAATAGTACCTATACTGTACGCATGTTTTTGGGGAAACAGTATAACCCTGAACTGACCTGTCGGCCCGGCCCGTGCGCATATCTATTTAATAATAACAATCAGCAAAGGGCAAAAGGTAAAAAGTAGAGTGCGAACAATACCTAAAAAACCCAATACCCCAATACCAATACCTGAGACCCCCAATACCCAATACTTGCGTAGCTGGGCGAAAAATTTCATTTCAGTGGACAGGTACATTCTAGTTGTGTATACAAGATTTTTGGCACTGCAATTAAAATTTTTAAGAAGCTGGTTGGGCCGCTACCCAAGCAGGGCGAGAAAATTTTGAAAAATTAGCCTTTCAGAAAGCATTTGAAAGCCGTTTAGGCGAACAATTAGCAGAAATTAACAGTTTTGGTGCTTAAGAGTCGGTCCACGAAAAAATCGGACATTGACGCGAAGACCTCTGTACAGCTCATTTTCAAAATCACCGCACAGATGTGAAACTTTCAGCGATTGAAAACCATGAAAAGAAATGAAAAAGTTTGCCATCCGATTATCTCTAGCTGCATTTGAACCCAAGTTATGGACCCTCGAAAATCGGGATTTTGGCACTCTCCAGTGGCACCTCCCTAACTTTGAACGGCTGCAGTTCACTAGTCTGTGGACCAAATTTTATCAGTTATGGCTCGTTAGAAAGACCATTTCAAGTAGTTTCAAGCGTTTCTGTCAGATTTTCAAAAAATTGGTCTGATCTTGTGCAATTCGCCATAAACTTTAACAGGCCATATCTTAAAATTGAACATGGTATCTCAAAAAGTGACTATCATATTCGGAATCTCCGTTCTTTTGTGTATCTAACGGTACCAAACATTTATATATAGAATTGCAATCTGACAGTCAAACGATCAGTTGAAGATAGGGTGGTCGGACGCTTTCAAAAATCGAGTTTTTTGCGCTTTTCGGTCACCCACCAAACTTTGTCTAGCTGTCATTCACTATTCTGTTGGCCAATTATTACCAGTTATGGCTTATTCGAAAACTAATGTGACTTATTCTATGATGGTTTTGTTGCTGGTCAAACATTTTTGAGGCATTACGTGCAATTTGTCCTGGACTTTGGTGAGTCGTATCTCAAAAGCAAATTATTTCGAAAGCAGCCGAAAGCAGATTCGGAGTCTCCGTTCGTTTCTGCGTCTAACGGTATCAACCATATTTATATGGACTTGCACTTCGATAGTCAAACGATCAGTTGAAAGTAGGATGGTCAAACATTTTCAAAAACCAGGTTTTTGTAGCTTTTCCGTCAGCCCCCAATCGTTTGTCTAGCTGTCATTCACTATTCTGTTGGCCAATTATTACCAGTTATGGCTTATTCGAAAACTAATGTGACTTATTCTATGATGGTTTTGTTGCTGGTCAAGCATTTTTGAGGCATTACGTGCAATTTGTCCTGGACTTTGGTGAGTCGTATCTCAAAAGCAAATTATTTCGAAAGCAGCCGAAAGCAGATTCGGAGTCTCCGTTCGTTTCTGCGTCTAACGGTATCAACCATATTTATATGGACTTGCACTTCGATAGTCAAACGATCAGTTGAAAGTAGGATGGTCAAACATTTTTAAAAACCAGGTTTTTGTAGCTTTTCCGTCAGCCCCCAATCGTTTGTCTAGCTGTCATTCGCCATTCCATCGGAAATATTTTTGACAAATGTCACCGTTAGACGCAGAAACGAACGGAAACTCCGAATCTGCTTCCAGCTGCTTTAGCAAATAATTCGTTTTTGAGATACGACTCACCAAAGTCCAGGACAAATTGCACATAATGCCTCAAAAATTTTTGACCAGTAACAAAACCATCATAGAATAAGTCACATTAGTTTTCGAATGACCCATAACTGGTAATAATTGGCCAACAGAATAGTGAATGACAGCTAGACAAAGTTTGGTGGGTGACCGAAAAGCGCAAAAAAACTCGATTTTTGAAAGTGTCCGACCACCCTACCTTCAACTGATCGTTTGACTGTCAGATTGCAATTCTATACTAAAATGGTTGGTACCGTTAGATGCACAAAAGAACGGAGATTCCGAATATGATAGTCACTTTTTAAGATACCATATTCAATTTTAAGATATGGTTTGTTAAAGTTTCGGGCCGATTGCACCAGATCAATTCAATCTTTGAAAAACTGGTAAAAGCACTTGACACTACTTGAAATGGCCTTTCTAACGAGCAATAACTGATAACATTTGGTCAACAGACTAGTGAACGGCAGCCATTCAAAATTTGGTGGGTGACCGAAAAGCGCAAAAAAACCGGATTTTTGAAAGTGTCCGACCACCCTACCTTCAACAGATCGTTTGACTGTCAGATTGCAATTCTATATAAAAATGTTTGGTACTGTTAGATGCACAAAAGAACGGAGATTCCGAATATATAGTCACTTTTTAAGATACCATGTTCAAGTTTGAGATATGGCCTGTTAAATTTTAGGGCCGATTGCACCAGATCAATCCAATCATTTGAAAAACGGGCAAGAGCACTTGACACTACTTGAAATGGCCTTTCTAACGAGCCAAGCCATAACTGATAACATTTGGTCAACAGACTAGTGAACGGCAGCCGTTCAAATTTTGGTGGGTGACCGAAAAGCGCAAAAAACTCGATTTTTGAAAGTGTCCGACCACCCTATCTTCAACTGATCGTTTGACTGTCAGATTGCAACTCCATATAAATATGGTTGGTACCGTTAGACGCATAAAAGAACGGAGATTCCGAATATGATAGTCACTTGTTGAGATACCATGTTCAATTTTAAGATATGGCCTGTTGAAGTTTATGGCGAATTGCACAAGATCGGACCAATTTTTTTAAAATCTGACAGAAGCGCTTGAAACTACTTGGAATGGTCTTTCTAACGAGCCATAACTGATAAAATTTGGTCCGCAGACTAGTGAACTGCAGCCGTTCAAATTTAGGGAGGTGCCACTGGAGAGTGCCAAAATCCCGATTTTCGAGGGTCCATAACTTGGGTTCAAATGCAGCTAGAGATAATCGGATGGCAAACTTTTTCATTTCTTTTCATGGTTTTCAATCGCTGAAAGTTTCACATCTGTGCGGTGATTTTGAAAAATGAGCTGTACAGAGGTCTTCGCGTCAATGTCCGATTTTTTCGTGGACCGACTCTTAAGCACCAAAACTGTTAATTTCTGCTAATTGTTCGCCTAAACGGCTTTCAAATGCTTTCTGAAAGGCTAATTTTTCAAAATTTTCTCGCCCTGCTTGGGTAGCGGCCCAACCAGCTTCTTAAAAATTTTAATTGCAGTGCCAAAAATCTTGTATACACAACTAGAATGTACCTGTCCACTGAAATGAAATTTTTCGCCCAGCTACGCAAGTATTGGGTATTGGGGGTCTCAGGTATTGGTATTGGGGTATTGGGTTTTTTAGGTATTGTTCGCACTCTACTTTTTACCTTTTGCCCTTTGCTGATTGTTATTATTAAATAGATATGCGCACGGGCCGGGCCGACAGGTCAGTTCAGGGTTATTCTGTTCCCCCAAAAACATGCGTACAGTATAGGTACTATTTGACAGTCAATTCTAAATTGTGACTTTCCCAGGAGTTAGAAAAGTTAACAAATTCATGGACCGTTCCTAACAAACAATAGTCGAAAGACACTTAAACTAAATTCAATTTTAGGACAATGAATGCATAACTTGGTCAGTTCGAAACATCTTCAGTCCCTCCGAGGAGGAAAGACGAATATACTTAGAGACTGAAGAAAACAACTGGAGAATCTTTAATTCTGGTCGGAAAATTGGAAAATTTATACTCCTATGCGAAACCTGTGATCCAATACCTGTGCCTGTGAACGTATGCCAATAAACTGAACCTTATCATTTCTTTGATATTTCAATTCTTCTTGATCATTTCATTTGCAGATACATGTAACAGGTCCTCCGCGACAGAAGAGGGGGGGTTGGGGGTCCATAGGCGGCTGTGGGGTCTGAACCCAAATTCCACAGATCGGGATGGGATGGGATGGGTACTAAAACGCTGAAAAATCTCGAAGAAAAAGCAATTTTTTGGTTAAAAATCACTGATTAATTTGAGCTAAAATTCAGCAAAAAGGGCTAAATATTGCAAAAATTTGCTGAAAATTACTTGCCAGAAAAATCGGTGGTGGAGGGGGCTACCGTAGTAGTGGGAGGGGGGCCTAATCCGGAGGCTCTGGCCTATTTCAGGTGGCGGCAGACCGCCAGCCCCACCTGTTACCATACACAGGGTTCGTGCAGGACCTGGAAAGTCAAGCAGTCATGGAAAAGTCAGGGAATTTGGTGTCCGGTCAGGGAAAAATTTGATAGTAGTAGAAACATTTTGCCGTCAAATGGTTGTGTCAGAACTTCACAGAACACCCTTTTGAAGATCGGTCTTCTGACTTTATAAACCACTACTTAAACTGGAATTTTACCCTCTGAGTACCGTCTAAATGCGTTTTACAAGCCAATTTTTTAAATTTTGCTGAGATTGGTTTCATTTTCCTCACCCTGTTTGGTCAGGGAATTTTTACTTTGGTCATAGAAAAGTCAGGGAAAGGTCAGGGAATTTTGAATTTTGCCATGCAAAAGCCGCACGAACCCTGATACATGTACTAAAAGGCCTTTGGTAACCAAATTTGGTGTTTCCGCTGCTGATATTAAAGACAAATCGATGTTTTTATAAGCCCTTTTTGTCATTTTTTTAATTGTTTTTAGCTCTTAAACGCTATTTGAATGCTTAAAACTTCGATTTGCATGCATAACTGTACAGCTATCTACATACAGTATGTATGACAACAAGCAAATACGAAACTAGAATAGCAGGATAATCCTGAATAATAAAGACAACTGGGCCAAGTTCAAAATGGAAAACAACACACTAAAACATATATACACGTATACATACTGTATTTATATTACATGTATGGTATTGCTTTCTTATTTATTTAGTTTATTACTTTGCTATTTGCCTTACATGACAAGCATTAAATAAAGACAAAACATTAAATTAGAAAAACAGGATCATCTTAGATGAAGAAGGACAGCCCGGGAAGTCAAAAAGGCACGACAATAAATCAAACTAGGATCAAATTTTAAAAAAAATTTAAAAAAAAAACAAAAACGGCGGGCGAAAGGCTGTCTATGTTATAGACGGTTGAAATAATTCGAAGTCTTTCGCCCGCCGTTTTTGTTTTTTTTTAAATTTTTTTAAAAATTTGATCCTAGTTTGATTTATTGTCATGCCTTTTTGACTTCCCGGGCTGTCCTTCTTCATCGAAGATGATCCTGTTTTTCTAATTTGATATACCAGGCCAGCCCGTGAAAAGAGGCACCATGCACAGGAGGGCTCTATTTAGATACCTTTAGTAAAGTTTTTCTTATTTTTAACAGGTTTTTTCTTTCTACCTGCACCAAAAAAGGTGTACGTACACTACACTTACCTTACTTGGATACCTTACTGTTTTCAATACATGTAGTTCATATTAACTGTGTCGATGGCTTTTTCACTGAATTGTGATAAATTAGCAGATCTTCGAATTTTTTTCTATGATTTTCTTAAAAATAACGGGAAGTCTTCTTAAAACAAACTGTTTCTAAATACGGGAAAATCTAGAGGAATTTAGAAGAATAACTAGTAGAAGAATCTAAGAACTATTGTCCGAAAGTTTGCTCATTTAAATGCAGAAATTTTTTGCAAATTGGGGGGGTTGGAAAAAAGTGACGTCATTTTTTCGATTTTAGGGGGGTTTGGAAAATGATAACAACCGGTGACAAGGGGGGAGGGGGGGTCGAAAAATGGCCAAAAATCGATGACGTCATTTTTGCACGGCCCCTTACCGAGCTTAGAAGACTCCTAACCACTTTGTAGCCTCTGTGACTAGATTGGAAAACAAAGCTTGACAGTTTCTATGTCTGCCAAACAGTCTACTACTCTTTTGCAAGAGACAACAAGAACATCGAGGAAAAAGCGAAGAAAATTCGAGAAAAAGTATCGTAATGCACTGGCAAAATAAACAATTTAAGTTGGACGCCTATAGCAAAATATGTATTCCCAAGTATGTATTTGTTATACATATTCCGTTCAGAATACATATACATATACATATACATATATGTATTCCAAAAATTATACATAATACATTGTATGTATTTTATACACATACATATATGTATTCCACATTAGTACATGCAGCTGTGCAGTAACAATCAATGTTGTCCTGAAACAAAATTTTCTGAATTTAGTTAGTTACAACTTTTCAAATGTGAATTTAGTAAGTAAAAGTTAGTGACTAAATTCGCTCTCTGAGTTTAGTAAGTTAGTCAAAAATTATTGAGTTACTTGGTTATGAGCTTAGTTAAAATATACAGACAGAAATAATGTCATTAATGCATTTAACCGATTTGTTTTAGCTCTGTGGGCCTCATTAGATTCAAAATTTTCGTAAAATAACAGTATTTCTCATTATTTTCTATAAAAGTTTTGAAATATGACCCCATAATCGAATAGAGCCTGATTAAACCTCAGAATTTTTGAGAATTTAGACTCCAAACTACATGATCAAAGAGTTTAGTGAGAAAGTCCAACAAAACGGGACAGGTTCAAGTCCAGCTGAAATATAATAGGTTCAGGTTCAGGTTCAAGTCCACAAATTTCAGGTTAAAAACCTATTAATAGGTCCTGGCTCCATCGGACTTGCCAACAGTACTTAAAAGCCAGTAGGTTCTAGTAAACAATTCAGTAAACTTGGCAAAGCCTTTAACATTCAGAAATATGTTGCAATTTATCTGAAAACAATTACCTGATATACTAGAATCGTTTTTCAAGGTGGATTGATGAGTTTAAGATAATGTAGCTCGATTTTTCGATTTTTCAGAATTTTAATCGTGTTTTGCGACATTTCGCATTATTTATGGTGCTAATTAGCATTGATGGATTAGCAGTTGCATGCTACCAAAAAGTCGATCAATAGCTAAACTTATGAAGTATATTTAAGTATATTTTAAGTAAATTAAGCAAATTATTTTGGTAAGTGTAATTCACAAATTATAATTAACTTTTCAGTTTTAATTATGATTTACTTACCAAATAATTTACTTGTATTAGTAAATTTCTGAAAAATAGAATTAAAATTATAACTATAGTTTACTCAGCAACAGCAGACCAATCCGATCAGATGTTTTTTATAATAGTTTATTCTGTAGTAGTAATAACCCATTGCAGCTTATCTGCCACTTTGGTGGGTTTTCCGATACCTTGAAATTCGCGTTTGCTGATAGTTTTTATCGATAGTTTTAAATTTTTTTGACTTTGCCAATAGGAAAATTTGGACCTATCGGCAATTGAACGCTTGCGCCTCCTATTATCGGCCCAATGGACAGTCACAAGTGAACAGTATGCACCGTATTTATACAGGGGTCTAAATAAAGCAATTATACTTTGCATTGGTTATATACTGCACAGTTGGCCTAAATAGGCGATGACTAACTAGACTACATCTGTCCCAACAAACCGATCTGACAGCTAGTAAATGTTTATTGCCGACACACAGCTTCCTTCCTTCAGAGTTCTAGTAACGACCTCACTTTTTGTTTAAAAACGAAAAAACTTCGAGAATCAGTAAATGCCATACTGTGTAATGGTCTGACAATCAAATGGCAAAACAATAAGCGGCAATTATAAACAAACAACAAATCGAACTAGTAATTCAACACTCTGAAGAGTGGAGAAACAGAAGAAAGTTAGTAGTAGGGATGATATTAGGAATTAGACTGTCCTCCTCTTCCTCGATTTAGTGTGTCCACCTCATCCTCTTGGATAAAACTGGCCCCGCGACCCTCCACTATCCAAACCGTTGAAATCGTACTTGACAGTAGTAGTAACAGATTATTTGCTTCTGTTGGTACACTTACGGCATTTGGTGAAGGAGCCATAGATGCTGAACGTGTCACTACTGCTATTCCTGCAGCTGAAAACCAGTTCATCTTTCAACCAATTACTGCAGACCAGCTGAATCGAACCATCTGCGATTTGCCTAACTTCAAATCGCCGGGGTGCGATGGTGTCAATGGGTAAGTAGCGAAAATGGCTCTGCCTGTTGTTGGTTCTGTGCTACTTCAGTTGTTCAATGCTTCTCTGAAATTCGAATTTTTCCTGATGCATGGAAGTCAGCTATCATTGTGCCTCTTCACAAGCAGGGCAGCCTCTCAGATCCATGCAACTACTAGCCGATATCGTTGCTGTCCGTGTTCTCTAAAGCACTTGAACGAGTGGTGAACAACCAACTGTACACGCAATTTCGAGCCGCTGCTGCTGCTGCTGACTGTCAGCATGGATTTACAAAAGGAAAATCAACTGAAATGTCGCTGCTCACAATCAGCTATGAGATCTTGTGTAGCATGGATAAAAAGGAGTTGTCAACACTAGTGCTTTTGGATCTTACCAAAGCATTTGATTGTGTGCACCATGAACTGCTTTTTGCTAAGCTGAAGAGATATGGTGTTAGAGACCAAACGCTGCGCTGGTTTCAATCCTACTTGTCTGGGCGAGCACAGCAAGTTTGCATTGGTACGACCACCTCAGCGCCAGTCATTGTTACGACTGGAGTGCCGCAGGGATCAGTCCTTGGTCCTCTTTTGTTCAACATATTCATCAACGATCTGTCATCTGTTGTTCGACACTCCAGTATCTGCATGTTTGCTGATGACACACAGTTGCGTGTCAGTTACAAGCCATCAGCTATTAGAGAAGCCGCACTACAACAAGACCTAAATACAGTTTCTGAGTGGTGTTCGATGAACGGTCTCAGGTTGCAACCTTGTAAGTGTGAAACGGTGGTGATTGGCACAACGCAAAACCAAAACCAGCTCAACCGAATCCCTGAATTGCTGTTGTGTGGACAACGGCTGCAGTTGGTCGAACAAATAAAGAATCTCGAGATTGTTTTCGATCAAGCCCTTAACTTCCGCACACACCTGCAAGAAACAACGAAAAGCTGCAAACAACAACTGATTGCTTTGAGCCGGGTCAAAGAGCATCTGCCTCGAAAGGTGTTGGCCAGAACGATCAAGTCAACTGTGTTTTCAAAAATCTACTATGCAGCGGCCGTAATTCAAGCAGCACCTGTCTCCTATATCAACAAAAGTCTGCTTACTGTGGTGAATTTCGGCGCAAAACTGGTGTCTGGGTTGCGCAAGTTCGATTATGCGACAGCTGCAAGGCGAGAACTGAAATGGCACAAACCAGACATTGGTTTGAAGTGTAGAACTCAGATACTGGCCTACAAACTATTTCTGGAACAGAGCCCACTTGCTCAATGGAGAATGGAAACGGCCCGCCGGTCAAACAGACTGAACCCATTTCCAAAACTCGAACTGCCAAATTGTTGAATCATCACAGCCAAAAGAGCATTTGCCTACAGAGGCCCCTCTCTTATCAATGATGCTTTTGAAAGTCTTGGACTGGATCTAAATCATCCTGTTAGTTTTCACAAATTTATGGGTTTGCTAGAAAGTTACTATGACAACAGTCTTGGCTAGTGATGCAACCGGGATCCCGGTATTTCCCAAAGAACTGGGAATTCCCAGTATTTTCACTCTCGGTTCCCAATCCCGGTTCACATTACTTTAATACTGGGAAATACCGGGAAATATATGTTATAGCAGCATTGACAGTTTTTTGCCATTCCGCTACCCCCATGATTCGTCATCTTGGACATTGCCCTCCTTTCACTGCCAGCCACTCCTAACCATGCTGCTGGGCGCCGGTCACCAGGAGGGCGGCTGGCGTGTCGATGCCATGATGCTGACAGCTCCCGACGGCCGCCGGTGCCCCACATGCCAGAGGGCTCCCGGCATAGTTGGTTTCTCAGACAGCTTCCGACATCGTAGATCTTCTTCCCAACGCGGCATGCTTTGCGGAGTGGCTTCAGTGCAATGACAGATCCAGTCGGTTCCCATTTTACCTACTAGCTGTCACCAGCTTTCGGTGGCTTGGGTGGAGCTTTATGCCGATGACCAACTCTTTGCGGCAAGAAACTTGCTGCGTTGAGAGGATGAGCACATGATGTCATGCACAGTGGCCATGCGGCCTAAACCACTACACCAACTGTGCCGGCCAGCTTCGGCCTCAATTACAAGTGTTTCGAGTTCAGTGAGTTTTAACATCAACAAGCAAATTACATGCTTCAAAACACGTTTTACAGACTGTATGAGTCGCTCATCCAGCAGGATATAGATGGGATGAATTTCCATTTTACGCCTTTGCTAGACAATTCTTTCGAGACTTTAGACTCCTTGAAGTTGGTTTTACTCCACAGAAAAGCCAATGCTCTATCGGTGAGCTTGAATTCGGTAGCATTATCAGAGACAATTAGATTGGGGACACCTCTCCTGCCACAGAACCTTTTGAAGGCGTCGAGAAATGCCTCTGCATCGCAACTTCTTACTACCTCTAAATGAACAGCGCGCGTTACACAGCAAGTCAGAAGGCAAATCAACACTTTCGGCTGCGCTGTGTCCTCACCTCGCACAAACAACGGCCCCAAATAATCCAGACCAATGGATTGGAAAGGGGGCTGCCGGTTTACTCGAAAGGACGGTAAAGAAGGCATGGGAGGAGCTAAAAACGGTTTTTTGTCCCAGCGCCGGCAAACAGAGCACCTTTGTAGAACTGACTTAACAGCCCACCGGCCCTGCGGTATCCAGTATTTGTAGTGCAACAGACCCAGGGTCTGATTAGGGCCGGCATGCATAGCATTTACATGCACTGATCAAATAACCAGACGCGCCAACGAATGGTTTCTAGGCAATAGTTTTGGCTGACCGGCTTCAGAAGTTAGATGCGCATTTTCGAAGCGTCCCTCACAGCGAATAATTTGGTCAGCATCTAAAACCAGCCCTAACTGCCCAGCTAGTGGAGGCAGCGGTTTAGCACGAGCCAAAACGCACGTCGCTCTTTAGTATACATACTGTATATAGATTATAAAATTGGTAAATGTGCTTTACATGAAAGATGGCAGTCTTGAAAAGAATGGTAGATGCAACAGTCTGCCACAAAAAATTCATGGGCTTTAAAACTGATCTTGTCAAGAAACCTGTTTTTTTATGGTGAGCCGCTCTTTCATGCATGGTCGAAAGACAACCGGAGCATGCAACAGCCTGCCACAAAAAATTCATGGGCTTTGAAACTGATCTTGTCAAGAAACCTGTTTTTTTATGGTGAGCCGCTCTTTCATGCATGGTCGAAAGACAACCGGAGCATGCAACAGCCTGCCACAAAAAATTCATGGGCTTTGAAACTGATCTTGTCAAGAAACTTGTTTTGCAGCCTTTATGTCAAAAACGACAACTGGAGATTGCGATTTTGTTTTACATGTGCAAAATGTACAGACAGAATGAAATTGTTAAGAAACTTGTTTTGTCTCAGACGCGATTTGTCCAGCACAATAAAATTGTCGGGGAAATGTGTTTTCCTCAGGCGCACTTCAAATTATGCAATATCGGAAGTGAGCATTGCGTGACTTGCGGACAGATACAGCAATAAGGGGCGGTTCACTGCATACATGTCGCTGGGTTTTTCCGTGGGGGGGACCTTTTTGAAATCCCAAATAGGGTTTTGGGACCAAGTCCAAAGTGGGTTTTGCGACCTTTTTTTGGGGTCCAAAAGTGGGTTTTGTCTACCTTTTTTTGGGGTAAAAAGCGGGTTTTGTCGACCTTTTTTAGGGATTCTGGGGCGAAAAATGGCTTAAAAACCGTATTTGGACCGAAAAAAGCCTTAAAACCCTGTTTTTGCATTAAAAATGCCTTAAAAACCCTATTCCGGTTGAAAAAAATGCCTTAAAACCGAATATTGAAGCAACGAATGTAATAAAAAGCTGTTTTGCGCTCAAAATACGTATTGAATATGAGTTTCAGCGATAAAATACAGATTGAAATGCGTTATGTTGCCTAAAAATAGTCCAGAGAACCCTAATATCGATTCTGAGGCACGCGCAAAACCCTGTTTTGACTTATAAGATTAATAAAAAACCCTATTTAGTGATTTGAATGCAGTTCTTAAACCCTGTTTAGGGTTCCTAATCAACCTAAAACCCACTCTGTCTCTAGGCTTTCTAGCCAGTGCTAAAAAAACCCTGTTTAGAGTTTCAAAGTAACCTAAAAACCCTAATCAGGCTTTGAAAGTAACCTGAAAACCCTAATCAGGCTTCGAAAGTAACCTAAAAACCCTAATCAGGGTTTCAAAGCAGCCTAAAAACCCTAATCAGGGTTTAAAAGTAACCTGAAAACCCTAATCAGGGTTTAAAAGTAACCTAAAAACCCTAATCAGGGTTTCTAAGCAGTCTAAAAACCCTATTTAGGATTTCTAAGCCTTACAAAACCCTGTTTTGGGTTGTATGGTAGCCGAAAACCCAATTTTGTGCTGCAGAATGTATTGTCTGGGCTAAAATTTTCTTTACTTTTGAATCCAAAAGTGGGTTTTCAGGCCCCCCCAAAAATCCGCTGGGGGGGACTTTTGCCGAAAAATCGGGCTTGGGGGGGCGGCCCCCCCCTTTACCCCCCCCCCCCAACGACATGTATGGTTCACTGGTGGGGGTGACGTCACAACGTCACCTTCCCCAGTCCGTCTCGAGATTATTTTGAGACTCCGCCCCTTACGGCTCCGCCCACTCGTCGCCCTCTTGCGGGAAAAATATTTGCTCGGGTGGGGTTCGAACCATCTACCTTTCACTTCAGGGGAGCACGGTCTACCATCTGAGCCACACTATCAGTTAGAGTTAAATGTCTAAACGGTCTATATGTGTGTTGATGTCTGCCCCCCTCAGAATTTTGAAGTTGTGGCAGAGAATTTTAGTAAGAAAAAACTACGTCACTGCCCCCCTCAGAATTAGGGTTTGATTTTGGCGGGAAATTCAAATTGCCCCCTCAGAATTTTGCCAGGAAAACTGCTAGATTTTAGCACATCCCGGCCAGATTTCAACACTGCCTCCCTCAGAATTTTTGGGAGAAAGAACATACTTACGATTTCAGCTGACCCAACAAAATCACCGGTCGGTGAGACTGTGCATAAATTTCAGTTTCACAAATTCTCTGAGGTAAGTTAAAGAATTTTGTTTTAGCAACTGTTTCACAAGAATATTTCAGAATTTGGATTTGTATTTGGCGGGAAATTCAAATTGCCCTCCTAAGAATTTGGGCTTGTTTTCGGCGGGAAATTCAAATTTGAAAACAAAAATTAACAATTTCTAGAAAATAAATACAAAATGTGAAAATAATTGTAAAAACAAATGTAATTAAAAATATATAAATAATATGTTTAGAATCGGCGCCCAAATTTTTAAACAAAAATAAAACAAACAATTGCTAGAAAATAAATACAAAACGTGAAAATAATTAAAAAACAAATGTAAATAAAATAAAACACGTTTAGAATCGGGCTGTCAATTCGTGAAAAACCATCAGGATTTCGAGATTCACATTCCCAACCTTAGGATTACAAAGATCTTACCAAGATCATCGATCTTCTTCGATCTGCAGAAAAATTTTGCGATCTTTACTGAAGATTTGGCGCTCTTTACTGGAGATTTCACCGGTATTGCGCTATTTCCCTATAGTTTGGGTACCTGTGTATATGGCTGGTGTATATATGGGCTATATAGCACCAACACATGACATAAAGTACTAAGATTTGCCAAGATCTCACTAAGATTTCACAAGATTACACTAAGATTTACTGAGATTTCACAAAATCTCACTGCTATTGCACTACTTCCCTATATTTCAGACAGTCGCATATATGGCTGGTGTATATATAGCACCAACACATGACACATAGCACTAAGATTTGCCAAGATTTCACTAAGATTTCACAAGATTACACCATACATGTGAGAGGTCATCCGCCGATGGGGGGAGGGGGGGTTGGGGGGGGGTCTGGCGCCGGCCGGGGGGGTCTGAAGGTCGGTTTATACTTCATTTTTCAGTAGACAATAGACAAATAGACAAAATTCGCATAGACAAATAGACAGTAGACAAATGACACGTTTGTCTGTCTGTGTAGACACTAAAAAAGAAGAAAAATCAAAGAATAAAAAAATTTCGCGTCTTGTTGTTGCTGAAAGTGTATTTGAACCAAAGACGCAAATGAAGATGGGCAGTTCATTCACATTCGCTGCATCAAAATCGAAACTGAGAAGGATTTTTTACGGTTGTGTAAATCCGATACGCGTAATCGACCCATAGATGCACTACATCTACTTCCGGATGTCTCAAGATTGTTTCAAGGTTCCAGTGCTACAACTACACAGATTCGGGAAATGTTTGCAGACTACATTGGTGCAGGAAGGCATTGTTGAGTGGCAAGAAACCGCGATTCAGAAAGGATTCCTCTGCCCAACTGTCATTAGCTGATTGACTGTGTTCGTAGATGTACATACATAAATAGACTGCTTTATCAGCTATACACACCTAACAATTCAGTGGTTACTTTATGAAAAACAAGTACACTTTATCCACTTTTGCACCATATACATTCATGAATCTTGCGTTTCAGCTGCAGCTGTTTGTCCGAGGGCAGCTCTCATAACTTGTGGGCAATGAATCTTCTGTATAAGGCCCACTTGTCCTCATCATTCAACCGACTGAGCTCGGCGTGAATAGCAGCGTTGAGCTGAGCCTAAGTAGACATGGAACTGTGAGAGTGCTTAGTGCTGCTTTTTCTGAGAACTGGCTGGCTTCCAGCATACGGCGGAGTGGGGTACTGTTGACGAAGCTGTAGGCTGGGGACCTCTACTCCTCTACTCTTGATCTACTACCAGTTCCGGCTCCACACCACATTTTCTGTTAGCAAACACTTCTGCGTCATCTTGTTGTAGAATCGCAGATTCGCTAGCCTGTTCCTCTTCAAGACCCATGTTGTCTTGTCATCATACATGTAACAGCAGCGGGCCGACCTGGTGGGGGAGGGGGTAGGGGTTTTCTTCAGGTGGGGGCTCGAGGGGGCTTTCGCCCAGATGGGGTCCCGAATTTCAAAAAGCTCTAAAACGCCTGGAAATGCGTTTTTAGCACGTTTTTATCAGTAAGGACGCTAAAAATTGCTATTTTAAGGTGTCAAATAGCCAAATAGCGTTTTAGAGCTAAAAACAAGCAAAAATGACAAAAAGGGCTTCCAAAAACACCGATTTCTCTTCAATATCAGCAGTGGAAACGCCAAATTCGGTTCAAAAAAGGCTTTTCAACGCGAATTTTAGGCTAAAAATTAGTGATTTCTGAGCCAGTTTGTTAGTACTGGAGCCACTACTAGTACTTGTGTTTCTGGGTCGGGGGCTGTGTTGTGCCGGTTGAATTTGGTTAGTTATTTATTGTAGTTAGTCACTTTTTTCCAGGTATTCTCCTTCGTCGCGATAGCCAACCAATGAGATATTCCACAAGATTTTATGCTTTTGCACTTCGATGATTGATAATTTTTTGAATTCATCAGTCGCCATTGTCAAAGAATCATGAATAATACACAATAGACACAAGAGTAGACAAATGTCTTTAGGATTTTTCTAAAGACAAATGACAGTAGACATAGACAAAAATGTTGTCTGTATAGACAGACAAAATAGACAAAAGTATAAACAGAAAAATGCCTACTTTGTCTATTTTGTCTAGGTAGACAGCGAGGACATGTCTACTAGACGAAGTATAAACCGACCTTGAGCCAAAATTTTTGGAGGAGGGGGTGGGCACTAAAAAACGCTCAAAAAATCGAAAAAATCGCAATTTTTGGGCTAATAATCGCCAAAAATCGCTAATTTGGGCTGAAATACAGCTAAAAAGTGCTGTTTTGCAGGCGATTTTGGCAATTTTTGTGTGTGAAATTGTAAAAAATTGCAAAAATTTGCTCGAAAATTTATTGCCAGAAAAATCGGAGGGGGGGGGTCGGTGAAATCGTCTCGGGGGGGGGGCGCCATCCGGGGGCGTCTGGCCCAGGGATGTGAGGTGGGAAAAAAACACCGGAAAAAAACTGTTTTTTTCCCGCAAAAAACCGGTTTTTTTCCAACGGGTCCGAAAAAAACCAAAATCGCGGAAAAAAACTCAAGCTAAAAATAGCTAATTTACGTCATTTTTCGTTTAAAAAATGGACTTTTGCTATGTATAATAGGCCATGCTGACTCAAAACTGTTAGAAAAACAACAAAAAAGACCAAATTTGGCATGAAAAAACAAAAATGCAAACTGCTGTAAGAAAATTTGCATATAGCGTTATTCATGGAACCTGTCAGGCACTGTTTCATGCCTGTTTCGTGATTTATATCAATGTAACACGTGTATTTCTGGTCTAACAAGACTGAGGAAGGCGCTAGAAAGCGTTAGGAATCATAAAACCAGCCTAGGATACTCAGAACTTGGGCTGGAGTTTTTTTCCGCGATTTAGGAAAAAACCGGAAAAAAACCGGAAAAAAACTGGAAAAAAACAGGCCGAGGTTTTTTCGGAAAAATATACAACCCTGGTCTGGCCTAAGTCGGGTGGGGGGCAGACCCCCCCAGACCCCCTGTTACATGTATGGATTACACTAAGATCTACTGAGATTTCACAAAATCTCACTGCTATTGCACTATTTCCCTACATTTCAGACAAGTCAAGTCAAGTCAAGTTTATTCGCTACCCTGCAAGAGTTGGGCAACAGGCCCTCAAGTCGCCACTGATGACCTATTATGAGAGCCTATAAAACAAACTAGATGTAGCTAAATAAACCAAAATCCAGCACAAATACCACTATAGCCACAAGCAAGCCAATACTAGAATATAACAAGAAACAACTAAATGGGAGGCGCTGCCTTTGCACTCCTGATTTTGAGTAGGCGGTAGTCAAGGAATAGATCAGATTCGCCGTTGTCACGCCGATCACGCAGTTCATTTCGCAAATCGAATGCTCTTTTGGCTTGCCAAGGAGTCAAGTCAACGCCAATATACACGGTCGAATACTGCGGCTTCTCCATTAGCACGGCGCGCTTCCTGGCTAGAATAGTTGTCTTTGTAGCAGAGTCCTTCAGTTCTACAACCACTCTCCGTCCAGCCTTGTCAGAATTTAGAGTCCGAATGTTAGCAATCTTGGAATGGTCAATCTGAAGATCAGAGAAAATGTCCTTTACCCTTGTAGTGACGTCTTTGCTATATATATCTTCGCATATATGGCTGGTGTATATATGGGCTATATAGCACCAAAACATGACATATAGCACTAAGATTTACCTAGATTTCACTAAGTTTTGCAAGTTTGCATTAAGATTTCGCAAGATTGCACTAAGATTTACTGAGATCACACTGAGATTTGTTGAGATCACACTGAAATTTCATAAAATCTCACCGCTATTGCGCTATTTCCCTATAGTTTGGGCAGCTGTATATATCGTTGGTGTACATGTTGGCCTATATTGCGCACAAACACCAAGATTACACTGAAATCACACTGAGATTTCCCAAGATTTCCCTATATTTTGGTCTGCTGTATATTATTCTGCCAACTTGTCAAAGCCGGCCCTTGTCAGTATAAAAACGCAGCTTTTTGACAGATTGTTCATTGCATGTGTTTGTCTCGACAAGAATGGGTGACAGCAAACTCGATTTGGCAGAGCTGTTTGGGGAGGAGGAGAAAGTCGATAAAGTCAAAATGGCCCAAGACAAGGAGAAAATGCCCAAAAAACGAAAACGTCAGCCAAAGTCCAACGCTAAGAAATGGGTGAAAATCGAAAAAAGTAGCAATGAGGCGGCCGGCAAACCACTGGAAGAGGTGGAAGAAGAAGGTAGTGAGGAAGAAGCTAACTGCTGTTGTGCAATCTACATTTACATATAATTAACGTATAGAAGTTTTTTCACTTGTCAGCTTCTTGCTCAGATCGCGGCAGGATTTCCCAAGATCGCGCCAGGATTTCCCAAGATCGCACTGGGACTTCCAAGATCGCGGGGATAGCGCTATTTTTCTGCTAAACATTTACAAAAATTTGATACAAGGAAACAATTTATTCAATCATTTTTTGAACAAGCATTTAGCATATACATCTCGCATCTTTGTGTTGACCTCAATGCAGCTGTCACACAGCAGGAATTGCACAATCAGTTTTCCGTTCAGCTTCTGCGCTGGCATGGTTCTGGAAAGTCTGAAACACAGTTCGCACATGTAGGCCGAGTAGGAAAGTAGTGGTTGCACTACCTTCAGCATTTCCAGCGAGGTTGGTTTCAACAGGTTGTCTCTGCGCGGTTCCTCTGGGCGTTGCAGCTTGGCCAGAGCAAGTTGATCCCAGCGGGTTTTTCTCAGCGGCTGTGGAGGTTGAGAGTGCGGAGTGGTGCGATTAGCCATCTCGCTGTGCTTTGGAGGGTTCGCCAGCAGAGCCTTCCGTTTGGCGATTCGCTTCTTCACCAGTTCTAGGTCAAACGGTGGTTTCCAGTGGCAGCAGTGCAGAATACCGCGCAAGTGGTTGATGAGGTTGCCGGAGGACTTGAAGGTTTGATCGCACAATTTGCAGTAGCAGTTTTTGTAGTCCTCCATCATCATTTCGTCGCGATCCAAGAGCTGCTGCAGATAAACGAGCCGCCATCACACACCAGTACACAGTGAACAATGAACAGAAGCTGAAAAATTCGGCTAAAAGTAACTTTCAGTAGTTCATCTTAAGACAAACTTCGTCTGCAGACAAACGCGCAGTGATGACGTCATCAAACTACAAATTCGCACATGAGATAATCTTGAAACAAAATTTCCCGCCAAAACCGTTTTGCTTCATATATGAAGTGAAATATTTTCGCTCACAGTCAGTCTGTTGTGTTGTCACTTTGCCATGCAGGTGGCACAGAAAAACTCAAATGGATGTGTGTGTTTGTCCAACGTGTGGTGTTCAGCTGTCCACTGCATCAAACCGTCACTGCCATGAGAAACTTCAACATGGAATGATTCCAGCTGATGAAGAGCTTGAAAGCCAGCAAGATGAGACAGATTCTGAGGAGTCCGAGTCCGATGAAGGTGACAAAAACAGGGTATTTTTGCTTCGAGAAACGTTTGACAACATGAATCTGAAGAGCTTGGAAGGACTACTGAAAGAACCACTCTACAGCGAGTTCTTTGAACAGCTGAAAGACACGCTTCAGGAAAAACTGAAGTTTGCATCGTATTTCCAAGATGAAGATGAGGTGTACACTGCTATCCTGAATACTTCGAACAACTACACAGAGAGAGATCTTGGTGAAGAGGAAGCGATCGAGAAAGCTTGGGATGAGCGCAAGTTTCTGGTGAAAAAGTTCCTTCATGGGAATGAAGATCTCATCGAACAAGCTTTTGCTTATTATTTATTTGGTAAAATTTGTTTCCTGCAATATGAAAATATAGAGAAATAGCGCTATCCCGGCGCGATCTTGGAAATCCCAGTGCGATCTTGGGAAATCCCGGTGCGATCTTGGGAAATCCTAGTGTGATCTTGGGAAATCCTGGCGCAATCTTGGAAATCCTGGTGCGACCTTGGGAAATGCCGCGATCTGAGCAAGAAGCTGACAAGTGAAAAAACTTTTATACGTTAATTATATGTAAATGTAGATTGCACAACGGCAGTTAGCTTCTGCCTCACTACCTTCTTCCACCTCTTCCAGTTCCTCTTCCGGCCGCCTCATTGCTACTTTTCTCGATTTTCACCCGTTTCTTAGCGTTGGACTTTGGCTGACGTTTTCTTTTTTTGGGCATTTTCTCCTTGTCTTGGGCCATTTTGACTTTATCGACTTTCTCCTCCTCCCCAAACAGCTCTGCCAAATCGAGTTTGCTGTCACCCATTCTTGTCGAGACAAACACATACAATGAACAATCTGTCAAAAAGCTGCGTTTCTATACTGACAAGGGCCGGCTGTGACAAGTTGGCAGAATAATATACAGCAGACCAAAATATAGGGAAATCTTGGCAAATCTCAGTGTGATTTCAGTGTAATCTTGGTGTTTGTGTGCAATATAGGCCAACATGTACACCAACGATATATACAGCTGCTCAAACTACAGGGAATTAGCGCAATAGCGGTGAGATTTTATGAAATTTCAGTGTGATCTCAACAAATCTCAGTGTGATCTCAGTAAATCTTAGTGCAATCTTGCGAAATCTTAATGCAAACTTGCAAAATCTTAGTGAAATCTAGGTAAATCTTAGAGCTATATGTCATGTTTTGGTGCAATATAGCCCATATATACACCAGCCATATATGCGACTGTCTGAAATATAGGGAAATAGTGCAATAGCAGTGAGATTTTGTGAAATCTCAGTAAATCTTAGTGTAATCTTGTGAAATCTTAGTGAAATCTTGGCAAATCTTAGTGCTTTATGTCATGTGTTGGTGCTATATAGCCCATATATACACCAGCCATATACACAGGTACCCAAACTATAGGGAAATAGCGCAATACCGGTGAAATCTCCAGTAAATAGCGCCAAATCTTCAGTAAGGATCGCAAAATCTTTGTGCAGGTCGAAGAAGATCGGTGATCTTGGTAAGATCTTTGTAATCCTAAGGTCGGGAATGTGAATCTCGAAATCCTGAAGGCTTTTCACGAATTGACAGCCAGATTGGATGATTGGACGCCGATTCTAAACGTGTTTTATTTTATTTACATTTGTTTTTTAATTATTTTCACATTTTGTATTTATTTTCTAGCAATTGTTTGTTTTATTTTTGTTTAAAAATTTGGGCGCCGATTCTAAAGTATTATTTATATATTTTTAATTACATTTGTTTTTACAATTATTTTCACATTTTGTATTTATTTTCTAGAAATTGTTAATTTTTGTTTTCAAATTTGAATTTCCCGCCGAAAACAAGCCCAAATTCTTAGCAGGGCAATTTGAATTTCCCGCCAAATACAAATCCAAATTCTGAAATATTCTTGTGAAACAGTTGCTAAAACAAAATTCTTAAACTTACCTCAGAGAATTTGTGAAACTGAAATTTATGCACAGTCTCACCGACCGGTGATTTTGTTGGGTCAGCTGAAATCGGTAAGTATGTTCTTTCTCCCAAAATTCTGAGGGAGGCAGTGTTGAAATCTGGCCGGGGTGTGCTAAATTTTCCTGGCAAAATTCTGAGGGGGCAATTTGAATTTCCCGCCAAAATCAAACCCTAATTCTGAGGGGGGCAGTGACGTAGTTTTTTCTTACTAAAATTCTCTGCCACAACTTCAAAATTCTGAGGGGGCAGACATCAACACACATATAGACCGTTTAGACATTTAACTCTAAGTGATAGTGTGGCTCATATAGTAGACCGTGCTCCTCTGAAGCGAAAGGTAGACGGTTCGAACCCCACCCGAGCAAATATTTTTCCCGCAAGAGGGCGACGAGTGGGCGGAGCCGTAAGGGGCGGAGTCTCAAAATAATCTCGAGACGGACTGGGGAAGGTGACGTTGTGACCTCACCCCCCCCCCCCCCAGTGAACCGCCCCTTACTACTAGATACCGAAACAAACATTGGCAAACCAGTAGTTGGGAGCCGATCGACTACAGTCTGCACACACCTCAGTGCGAATGGTCGATCGAGGAGTTGGCTGGCGCCTATGCCAAGCAAGCGATAGATGAGTTGGTTTCCGATCCACTAGTGGCTTGGAAATTCGAAGAGCTGCTGCTGCATGAGCTGAATAATGAGATTTGGCTAATTTTGGTGAAATACGATTGGCGAAATGAGCTGATTGCTCAACTGAAGCAAACATAAACTTCATCGTCCAAACTGTAAAGCATGGTTACGAATCTCAGTCAAAAAATTTACAAATGCATCAGTGAATTTTCTAAGCACGATCTCACCACTAGGGATGGGCACGTAAATTAATTTTCGTAACGCGTAACGTAAATTAAGCGCCGATTTTTAATTTACGTTACGCTTAACAATTACCGTAATTAAAAAAAATCCGGATACGGAAATTAAACGAAAACGAAAATTAAAATTTAGCAATACGTAAATTAATTTCCGTACGTGAATTAATTTACGTTCCTAGCGTAAAACAGATTTTTCTGTTGAATCCTGAGCCCACCGCATTGTTTTGTTGTATTATAGGCATATTTTTGGTTACTACTGAAACTTAAATGCGACTTTTAAGGTTAATTTTTCGAAAATTTTTCGCCCTTGTCGCACAGAAGCCCAATCCCACTCTTCGAACTGCTAAACCGGTTAATTTCGGTCAATTTCACGGTCGAAATATCTTGTAGATACTGTTTTGAAGGCTTGAATTTGTCAATATGTTATCTCCCTGTGTAAGAAAATAGGCAGAAAAGCCAGGCAACTATAAATTCATGTGTAGGTGTTGTACTACTGTTGGAAAGTTCAGGGTTGAAAAATAGGTTCAGGTTCAAGTCAAAGCCAACATCGAAATTTCAGGTTCAAGTCCACCTTCTAAAAAACCTGGACAATAGGTTCAGGTTCAAGTCCACCGATATCTCCAAAAACTATAGATACATATTTTGCGCTGCTTGCAACTTTTCTGAGCTATAAGCCTTTCTACTGGCAGAAAAACATACATCAGACTTTACAAGGCAGTGTACTTTCGTTTTCTGACAGTTTCAGTTTGAAAATAGGTATAAAAACATGAAATCTTTAAAATTTTGTGCAATCCAACCGAAATTTTACATAGTTTGCCTAAAAATTGCAGTTGAAATTTGAACCTGTTGAGAAAGTCCAATAAAACGGATCAGGTTCAACTCCGGCTGAAATAAAATAGGTTAAGGTTCAGGTTAAAGTCCACAAATTTCAGGTTTAAAACCTATTAATAGATCCCGGTTCAGTCGGACTTGTCAACAGTATGTTGTACATTTAAATTCATGCATTCAAACAGAGAAGTGAAATTACATAGTTTTCTTCACTACTAATCTTATACGTAAATACTGTCATACGTTTAACCATCAGTGCGGTGTGCGGTAGGTAGACTACAGTCTGTAGTACGTACGTCGTAGTTGGCTAGTTGCTGCGCAGTTATAAAACCCTCAGTAGCTACAGTAATTCAGCCAAAAAACATACCCACATTTCATTCCTTCCTTTTGGTGTGAAGTTAGGTTTCAAAAATACAAATGCAATTCCAATCGAACAAACACAGAATTAAAATTTGCATTGCATGCAGTTCATTTTATAATTTTTTCCGCGATATTCGATTGCTACTACCTACTACATAGCAATTTTTGAAGAAAAACGAAAATTAATTTACGTTTGCCTGGAATCTTATTCGTTACGACGTTACGGAAATTAATTTACGTAACGCGTTACAGCAAGAAATTGGCCGTTTTAATTTCCGTAACACGTTACGATTACGGAAATTAAAATCTGGTAAAACAGAAATAACGTGTACGTAAATTACCGATTTTAATTTACGTTGCCCATCCCTACTCACCACCAGTATTGGCGGTCAGGACGATATAGGAATCACCGCTTTGAAGGCAGATTTTTGAAGAGCAGACCACCACGCTAGTACTGTATTCGGATTCGAAGAACTCATATGCATCGCATGCCAGTCGATTCGGATTGAGCAAGTAGTAGCGGAAAAAAATGTAGGACACCACACTGTACAATGGAATCTTCACAGTCCATCCATTCTGCTCAAAGCAGTACTGAAGGCATTTTGCGCATCCTCCTTCCGTCCTGACCTCTAACTGATTATCAGCTTACCAGTCGAAATAGTTAATGCAGCCACGGTTTCGCGCTTCACAAAATTAATTCAGCATTTAGATTTTTCTGAGTACTTGCGGGGAAGGGCACTCGTCGGACAAACGGCCACGCCCTCCCTTTGATCTGAGTTGCTTGTATTCTGTTGGACGTGTATTAAATATTAAACATTAAACATCAGCATCCATCCACCACTCTCTTTGTTTTACCAACATTGCACTAATAAAGTGACGGCACAAAGTTCAACAACACATTCATAACGATCTGACTATTACTGCTGCTGATTAATAAATAGTTCTTCACACAAACATTTCTTTGCTGTTTGACCGATTCTTCACCTATCTCACATTGATATATTTATCGCCCAGTAATCTGTGTGCACTCTGATGGATTAAAACGTTATTTCCACCTAGAGATTTGTCACCCAACAATCTGTTTGCTGTTTGACTGACTAAAACTATTCTTCACCTATCTCACCTAGATTTGGCACAATAGGTGGCTATTTTGAACAAAAAATGGGTGGCTATTATGCGAAAGATTGCTGTTCACTTTTTGAATCAAAAAATAATTTTCAAGAAGAATTTTTTTTTGGAAAAATTTCTTGGTTGGTCGAAAACCCTACAGCCATTACTACTGTGGGGCTGGCTGGTTGGTTGGTCTGTCAAGCTTTGGCGTACGTGCTACGTCTCCAGGTATCTAGCCGTTGAGTCAGTAGTTATATCCTTTTGTTTCCGCTGGTAACTGAGGATTCAAAGGTTTTTGAGCAAATTGACTTTGAATGTGCAAAACCTGGAAAAATTGCCAACTTTTGGTGTGCTCGAAAATGTTGCAAGCGATTTCTAACTTTAAATGTATTGGGACTTAAATTGGGGCTTTTAGGTAACTTTTCGAGCAGATTAAGAATTTTTAGTCCAAGATTGTTTTCGACAATTTCGCTCGACTGGAACCCCTGTATACATATTTTTTATCTTGGGATTTCGTAGCGCTATTCAAGAGCTACATTTAGGTATAAAATATTCATGATTTGAGGCATAGGTTTTCGAGAAAAATTGACTTTGAATGCTGTCCTGCTTTTTTGTTCATATTTTTTGCCGGTTTTGTTCAATTTCAAAGTCAATTTTCTCAGAAGCCGTTGACACTATTTTATACCAATGTGTTGCTTTTGAATACCGCGCTACGAAACTCTAAAATAAAAAAAAATATGTATGGAGGGGGGTCCAGTCGAGCTAGGGGGCTCCAAAGGGGGGGGGGGGCGAAAAATTTTTTACAAATAAACCAATTTTGGTACAAAAAATATTAATCAACGAGAAATAATAACTAACCCAATTAATAAGTCCCCGTTACGATTTAACCCTTACTGGCAGAAGCTACTCGATTTGGAGTAGTACCCCACATAGAATCACGCTTTTCAGAGATGTGATTGTGCACATGTTTCCCCACACAATCACGCTTTGCGTGCGGCTGTTTGTTAGCTATAAATGTGATTGGAAAATGAAAGTGCAAAAAAGTGACTGGGGCCAGTCACGCGTCAATCACGCTTTGTTTTCAGTCTCTGCGCTGAGGAAAAGACTGCGGAATTGTTGACTTTATTTCTTCACTTGCCGTCAAAAAACTGCTTCATCCTTCCTTTCTTTTCTCTTTGCTCGCTGCCCTGTTAGAATTTCTTCTGTTACCTCCCAAATTTTTCTTTCGTTTGCTTGCTGCTCTATTAGCTAAGAAAAATAGGTGTAGCTTCTCTGGATTTTCTTCACCTGCCTCCCACACAACTACTTCATTCTTCCTTTCTTTTCCTTTTTCGTGCTGCCCTGTTAGCCTGTCCGTACTGCTGCAATCAGCGGTCGTTGGTCAATGGGGCCTTCGCCAGTCGATCAGGGATTGCCAAGTTGAAAGACCGGAGACGGGCGGTTGAGAATTGCCCATCGGCTCTATTTTCTTTGCATCTCCTGCTAAAAGTTCACTCGGAGTAGCGGTTTGGAGGGGGGAAAGCCGGACTTCGTGTTGAAGGAGCCAGTTTAGCGTCGGACCCTTAATATCGTGCTGTCAAGGCTAAAATCTAAGTGGAAAAGTCCACCCTGAATAAAGACAGGAACGCGTGATTAGCTAGTCACGCGTTTTTGAAAATTTAAGTGAATTCAAAAAACATTCACTGCGTGATTACCGTGTTTTTAGTCACACTTTGAGTGCGGCTGTTGGTGCAGGCATTTGCCACAAATTTTCGTGATTGCATGTCCCTATGGCCAGGCACGCAAAAATTTCATGGGTCTAAGAGTTAAAGGCTAGTAATCGTTTATGACACTTTTGAGCACACTGAAATTTGGCGATTTTTCCAGGTTTTGTACATTCAAAGTCAATTTTCCCAAAAACCTTCCTCTCAAATCTTGAATATTTTATATCGAAATGTAGTTTTTAAATAGCCCAACAAAATTCCAGAATAAAAAATATGTATAGAGGGGGTTCCAGTCAAGCTAGGGGTTCGAAAGGAGGGCGAAAAATTATTGTTTTTCATCGAAAACAAGTTTTGACCAAAAATTTTTAATCTGCTCGAAAAAGTTACCTAAAGCCCAACCCTTGTCAGTAAGAAAGAAATTCAAGTTGGAAATTTTCGTCCCATAGTTAAGCAAGCCGATTTTCGTGGGCTTATATGTCGAGTGTAGAGCGTCGAATTGCGAATTCCTCTGCAGCAATTGAATAACTCATCAAGTAGCATTAGTGTGCCCACTTATACGCCAAACTTTCAACTTTGGGTCTGAATAGGGCAAAGGTCCAAAACTCGATCGATTCAGACACTGACTCTTAAAGTTGTTGTAAACCGTACAAACTTAGATATTCGCAAAAACTTTTTTTGCTAACTGGGTTATTAACGTTTGGAATAGCCTCTCAATGGAAACTGTAAAGTGTACACTACTGTTATTTTAGCTTATAGTATAGTAAAACAAAATTAGTAATACCCGTTTGGCGTTGACCCTACTCCAATTGAGTCGTTTCCTGACGGTAAGTAAGTTTCCGACTTTGCAATTTCGAAAATGCTTACCGTCCAGCCCCCCGCGCATTTGTGGGCTGGTACTAAATCCTTACCGTCACCACGCCCACTTGAACGCTTGCCAAACTGCACGGTTAGGAAGCAGTTAGGGAGAAAGCACGGTTTGCCAAATGCACGGTTAGGAAGCGGTTAGGAGAAGCAACAAACATGTCCCGTCTAAAGTTGGAAATCTCGAAGTAAGGAACCGATTTAGTCAATCGATCGAGGCTCTGCCCCATCAGAGGCTCCGAAAGCTTGCCGTCGGACAAATTTGACGCCCACCGAAAGTCGTGTTTCTATCCGTGGCAAATTTGCTGCCGGTTAGCCACTGTTAGAAAATCCGACTTTAGACGGTCTGTCCTGGTATTTTACTAGTAGTAAAATAATAGTAAAAAGTAAAATTAAGAGCCAATAGCAAAGTAAAAATAAAATTAAATTAGCAAAGACCGTCTAAAGTAAAATGAAAGGCTTACTACTATTTTACTAGTTTTTGATTAATTCCAGCCAAATTCTTGATCAATTTTGGCAATAAAAGATGTCTAGGCGTACTTTTGTGAATAGAATTACACACATTGTTGTCTCTAAAGTTCTTGAGGACCTGGTACGGTGATCAAATTTAGCAACTAATTAGCACCAACATTAATTATTCACAAGATCTTGGCATCATTGATGCAAAATTGCCCCTAATGACTAGTAAAATCGTAGTAAAACAGTAGTAAAATTAGTAAGATTAGTAGTAAAACAAAAATTAGTAAAATCGGAGCTGATTGGTAGTAAAACAAAAAATAAAAATTTAATTGAAGAGCTGAATTTGTAGTAAATTTAGTAAATAGTAAAATGAAAAATCAATTAGTAAAATAACAGTAGTGTACACATTCTCTGATTTTAAAAATCGCATTCAGAGTTTGGATGTGGGTTGCATAATTTTTCGTTTTGTTCTGTTTTTGTATTTTGTTGTTATGCTTTTTAGGTTGTCAGATAAACTTTTTCTCTCTCTCTCACTCAAGAGCGTTGAATCGAACTAATCTTTGCAGGTTCAGAATAACTCACTAGGGGCTATTAGCACACAAATTTGGACAGAATCGGTGAAAGTCAAAATTTTAACTCTCAATACTAAGCCAAATCAAGCCCTATCAAGGCCTCAGAATCAGACTGTGAAGTGGAACATAAAAAAATTACTCCAACAGGATCCTTTCACATTGCTTCCAGGAGACAGAAATTAGTTAAAACCGCCCAAACAAATCAGTAAAATCAGAAAATTAGTGGTAACAAATTTTAATTCGTTTTTTTGTAAAAATCCTGATACTTGTTTATTTCTACCTGATGTCTGTATCAGTATGTAATACTGTTTTTATGAATACCTAGCTTAACTGACACCTGATAGGTAGCATATTTTTCAAATACCTGCACATGATACCTGATATTATGTACTTTCTCAGTACCGGTGCCCACTACTACCTTGGATATAGAACTGGATATAGAACTGTGTCATTTAGTGCAGAGTATCATGTGATACCTGTGGTTTTTGACAATGGCATTAAACCGTGCCAAATTTTGATTGAAATTCACAATTATCAAGACATTTCCAAAGTAATTAAGCTGTTGAAGATGTTTTCATACAATGGATACCTGCAGTTTTCACATGAAATTAACTATTTATTATATGATGCATGCGAGTTCAGCTTTGTTCATGACTCATGCATAACCAATACTGGATTCTTCCCAATAATTGGAAGGCATTTGTGGGCCTAAAGAACAGTTTATTTAATTGTTCGCTCCAAAAGGCCATCTTTGGCTACAAATTATTTCCCAAACATTTGTGCATACGATAAGACACGATCAAAGAGATTTTGTGAGTGGTCAAACACCCTATCAGACTAGTTTTGGGTATATATGCATTACTGTTATTTTACTCTAGTATAGTAAAACAAAAATTAGGATTACCAGTGGTATTTTACTGGTAGTAAAATAATAGTAAAAAGTAAAATAAAGAGCCAATAGTAAAGTAAAATTAAATTAAATTACCAAAGGTTGTCAATTTTGCAATAAAAGATGTGTGGATCGACTTTTGTTAGTCAAATTTCACACATGTCTCTAAACTTCTGTAGAACGTTGTATCATGATCAAATTCAGCGACCATTTGGACCAACATCGATTATTAACAAAATCTTGGCATCATTCATGCGAAATTGCCCCTACGACTAGTAAAATCATAGTAAAATAGTAGTAAAATCGGAGCTGCTTGGTAGTAAAACAAAAATAAAAATTAAATTGAAGAGCTGAATTTAAAGTAAATTTAGTAAATAGTAATATGAAAATTGGCTAGTAAAATAACAGTAATAGAAAACGCAGTCATAAGGGTTCTGATATAAGTGAAGAACCTATTTTTTACAACTAGACCATAATTTGAGCAATGAACTTCATACTATTGTTAATTTCTTATAGATCTGATTTTGTAGAGTGCCATATAAACCACGCGGGTACTATAATCAGCACTCATACATGTCGCTGGGTTTTTCCGTGG